>JAQZBX010038706.1:0-23317 GCA_029593785.1 Cabassous unicinctus | reverse complement strand
AGTGGCTACAGCTGCTGGAGCCAATCCTCCACCCTCAGAGAAGACAGCACTGGCTCCTCTGGCCCTGTAGTGGCAGCAATGGATAGAGGGAGTTCCAGGTCTCCAAATCCCCAGGAAAGGGGAGATAGAGGGACACAGCCTATGGGTGATTCAGTTTTTGGCCAACAAATTTGGTCTACTGCATACAACAAGACAAAGGATGTGTGGGGCTCTGCCATTGTTTTCCCCCTGGTAGCTAGAACAGGACTAAAGAGAATCTACCTGTGCAACACTCTCCATACTGACCTGGATGGATTACTGATAACATAGAGTGGAGGGGAATTATTTCCTCCCTGGGAAATGGAGGGGGCAGCCAGCTAAGAGAGGAGATCAGCTTCTGAGAATATTTGACTTTTGAGGCTTGGTTCTGAATAGGTCACCCTAAGGTAGAATTGTCCAACATATTCTTTGCCCATTCTAATCTAGTCAATGTTACAGTGTATACATTTCAACCAGGGTTTGAGCAGGAGAGGTCAACTGAAGAGCACCATCTACTGGCACACCAAGAAAGTGCATGCAATGAATTATAAAAGTCAATAAATAAGAGGATATTTTGAGCAACAAGGAGGCTTTCAGGAGGCAACTCTTAGGCACCTTATAATACTAAGGTAAGTTCCAATTTCAAAAGTAAAAGTTCATAGGTACAGTCATCACTACCAAGGACCCATCATTGGTCCATCTTCCTTCAATAGTCACTGCCCCTATGGTTGGCGGATTCTTGTGTCCCATTGGAGAATGTGGCAGTGCTACCCAGGATGAGAATTTGATATTCTTGTGGTTATTGTGTGAAACCCCACCCACTGTGACAATGCCCCATGAACACTTGAACCTTGTAGGTATGCTGCAAGTGAACCTCCTCCCATGCATCCCCCATCTCTGACACCCTAAACCAATGATCCTCCCCTATCATAGCTGTAACCCTTCTGTGATCCAAAACTTCTTCAAAATTGAAGCCAACAAAATAACTGAGTAAAATTAATAGGAAAATGATATAATAATAATAATTTTAAAAATAATGAGTAAAATATGAAAAAAATAAGTTTGAAATAATAAAAAAATAAAATTAAAAAATTAAAAAAAATTTTGACATGTCTTTCATCACTGTAAGATCTGTTGTCTTGTATGTAGTAACATCTTCTGTTTATTCCCCCTGTGTCTTATTTTTTCATTTTATCTTCAAAGAAGCTTTAGCTTATAGAAAAGTCACATACAGAATATAGGTGATTCACATAAACTGAATATCCTATCCCTTTTCCCCTTTTCACTATTAATAACATATTATATGTGGATGGTACATTTGTTACAATTGTACAAACATTGAGACTTTGTTCCTAACCATGGTCAATAATTTACATTATGGGTTACATTTTGAACTATACAATTTTATAGATTTTTATGAAGTTTCATCTGTGTTTACTTTTTAGTTTTTAATTGTTTATATTTTCAATTATTAAATGTACAAATAAAGTTAAATAAATAAAAATGTAAAAAAAATAAAATAAAATTTCATCCAAGAAAAAAAATAAATAAATAAAAATAAATTAAAAAAAACACATGGTATGTATCCATCATTGCAAAATCATCTAGAACAATTCCATCACCCCAAAAAATGCCTCATGATCCATCTATTCTATTCCTCCCCTTCCCCTTGGGACCCATGATAACCAACAAGATTAACTTATTGAAGGACAAGATTCATAGTTACTTGCAACAACATTGAGCACTTGAAATACTGGCCTGTCCTCCCCTATCAGGTACTGCCTATGCTCTCAAGAAACTCCCGCCCCTCTATATAAGATCATAACAGGACTCCCCAGGATGGGAGTCCAACACCTTCCTGCTCATTATGTGAATCTCAAACCCCTGATACAACACACAATGACAAGATGAATGCTATTCATTCCCTATAAGCCTGCCTCAGGTGTGGCTTGTCCCACATGCCCCCCACATCCAACACCTAAAACCAGTAGCCCTCTCCTGCTATATTTGTGAAAAGAATATTCCCAACATTGTAGTTTCAATCACATACCTGCAAATCCCCATAGTTCACCTGCTCCCTCCCCCAACACTCCCCCCAGTCCCAGGAACAATCCAATCTTTCCTCCCCACCTTACCTTACTCACAGACCAGACCAGACCAGCCCTATAGCATCACTTCCCCACTGTTATGCCCATCCACTGCACAACTAAACTGTTCTTCCACCTTATCATAGATTTTGCCCATATGGGCATTGACTCACAACCTTCTTCTCATTTTCAGTCTCCTATAAACTTATCTTCCAGATTCTAGCTGTGTGAGTCTGCTCAATTTGCTTAATCCAAACTCAGTATATAAATGCATTACCTTCCCCCCAGCATGTGGCATAACTCCCAGGGAAGAGCTTCCCTGGCACCAGGGATTATTACCATGCACCAATTATCAATGCAACTAGAAAACGGACCTTGACCAAAAGGAGGAAAGGGTAATTACAAATGAGTTTATATGGCTAAGAGACTTCAAAGTGAGTTGGACCATCATTCTAGATGTTACACTTATGCATATCTCAGCAGGATCTCATTAACTGCCAAAGTAAATATTGCCACAAATAGCAGGGCTCTTGAGGGCTCTGGAGACATCCTGACATTATAGGCGGGGCAGATGGCTCAGGATTTTGGTGCCCTGCCAGTGGGCCCTCCTTTTTAATTTATTCTCCCCAGTGTGACAGAGTTGGACTTAGTTATGGATTCCCTACACCTGGCTCTTCTTCCCCTTCTATTTGAACCTAAATAGACCCACACGTTTCCACTGAACTTCTTTTTGAAAAGCCTACCAAGTCCACTTTACTAGGACAAAACAGTCTCTTCAACATATTGTGCTGGAAAAGCTGGATATCCATACTCAAAAGAATGAAAAAGGACCCCTATCTCACTTCCTATACAAGAATCAACTGCCCTATTTATTTGAAGTTATAGTTAGTACTAGAATTGATAGGTGTATGTCCAAGAAACTGAATGCTTTGTGCTGTCCATGTACCAGTTGGGCCCTGAATCTCAACAGTTTTGCAACACCTACTTTCCTGTTCATTGGACTCACCCAGGACAAATAACAAGGAAATAATGATGGAGAATTACCATCTTAAGGAACAGAGAGAGTTTGCAACTGCAAGCAAGATAGTATCATCCATCTGCCCCATGAGATTTAAGCCCCTCTCAATTAGAGGTAGAGTGGGCATCACCATCCCAGTATCCTCAGGATTGGGGAATGAATGATAGGCTACAGTAGACTTACTGTAATTCTACTAAGACTTATTGTGATTCTAGCAATGGAAGAACTTTTGTCATTGATATGGAGGCAATGGTCACTGGAGGTTCTGAGGGAAAGGAGAGGGGAAAATAGATGTAATTTGGGGACATTTTTAGGACTTGGGAATTGTCCTGACAATTGCAATGACAGATACAGGCTTATATATCTTGTCATAACTTACAAAAATGTGGGGGGGAGAGTGTAAACTACAATGTAAAATATAGTCTGCACTTTGCAGCAATGCTCCAAAATGTGTTCATCAATTGTAACAAACGTACCATTCAAAAGAAGGATGCTGTTAATGTGGGAAAATGCGGGAGGGCTAGGGAGTAGGGCGTATGGGAATTCCCTATATTTTAATGTAATATTTATGTAATCTAAGTGTCTTTAAAAGCTAAAAACAAAAAAGTATATTAGAAAAAAACAACCTAAAATAGATCAAAGACCTAAATATAAAAGCCAGGAGCATAAAACAACCAGAAAACTTCCTGAAGATGCAGGAATGCATCTTCAACATCTTATGGTTGTTGATGGTTGTGGGACTTTTAAAACTTATACTCAAAGAAAGAACAATGAAAGAAAAAAAATAAACACTTTTGCACCTCAAAGAACTTTGTGAAGAGGGTGAAAAGGCAGACTCTTTGCCCTTTGCTTTTTAAGTCTCTTGATTTTATATTTACTAGAGTCTCTGTGGATTAAAGTCATTAAGGGATTTACAATGCAAAATTTCCAGAAAAAAAGTTGTCTGTTTTTTTCCTGAGGCAAAAATGTTTACCCTGAGAGGTCCCCAGCTGATTTTAAAGCCTTGTTGTTCTCAGTGAGACTTTCCTCCAGGTGTGCCATGGAATTGTCTTGGGGTGATTTGCCAATAGCCCAATCTCAGAAGTGATTTGCTCTGAACAGTTCCTATGGAAACCCCATTCTCTTGGCTCAGAAGTCAAATTACAGAAAAAATAAAATGGAACAAAATCTAACTTCCTGTTAGAGGTCCCCCCTCACTAGGTTCGCAATAATTAACAAGTTGTGGCTCAATTCTCCCTGACATACTTTAAGGAAGGACAAGCCCCCCTTAAGCCTACATATCTGAAAGCAGGGCACTTCCCCAAAGGTTGAACAAAGAGACCATATGGAGAAGGGAGTAAACTAAGATAGAGAGCTTCCTCCCTCCAGACCAAGGACCCACCAGCACCTCCAGCACTCCAAGGACACAGAACTCCCTAGCTCACTATCCTCTAGCCACACAAGGGAAAATTTTCACCTCTAAAGGTTCCTATTGGCCCCTGCACATTACTCAAATCCTTGACCTCCTCCCACTGACTATCATTTTCCTGCCTAGGAATGTACTGTATAAATTCAAATCCTTCTTTTCCAGGGGCATGTTGAAATCTATTCTTTAGACCCTCTCTGTTGGGAGAGCTTCCCAATAAACTTTCTGCCTGCAATCATCAGTCTCCATGTCCCAGTAAGCGCCATTTTTCCCAACACTTCCTCTTGATTTTTCCTTACCTAAGAAATTTCTACTGTACGTGGGAGATATCCTGTAAAGCACGGTCAGAAATTGTTAAGGATAAAGCTGAACACCTTGGAAAAGAAGGTTGGAAACCTACTGAGACTATTTCCTAAGTTATAAATAACTTTCTGTCCTGAAATAAAGATGGCATCAATTCACAGTAGATGGCTGAGAATTCTTTGAATCTAGATGTTAGGGGAAGTTGTATAGTCTTGTAAGGTCTGATAAATTCATTTGAACATTGCTTTAAATTTGTAGGCAGGTCCATAGCTAAGTGGTTGTTGTGTACTTTTCAGCTTAGTATATCAAAAAATGTCTGTAATCTAATGTGCATTTTGTATTTTTTTAAACTGAAACACTGAAATACTTATTGAATCCTTTTTCTTCTGAATTGCACAATTCAGGGGGAAAGTGCTATGAGGAACTTAATGCTATATACAAACAACAACAAAAAAAAACCCTTCTTCGTCCTCAGTCTAATCCTCCCTGTCCTTCTCTCCCCAGAGGGTCCCTAGAGGGGACCTCCTGCCAGATGAGGACACCCAACGTTGGGGCCCTGGGGTGCACTTGTGTCATCATAGAGCTCCTCCCTGCAAGGCACCGCCTGCCTGGAGCAGCTGCTGGAGCCCCTGCTGCCCACAGAGCAGCACCAAGTCCCCAGAAGCCTCAAGCCTGAGATGAGCCAGGGGCACAGCAGCAGCCAGGGAGACTGCAGCTCACCTCACTGAATGGGGAAGAAGAGGAAATGGAATTGGAAGACAGAACCGGAAGAAGGACGTGCTAAAGTGTGGAGGAGTAGCCTGAGCTTGGCAGCACCCTTCCAAGTTTCCTGTATATCATGGAGTCTTTTCCTCACTCTCCCAGTATCTCATCTCTGAAGATACTTAGGTCTGTGGACAGAACTGGCAGCACATGCCAATTTCAGTTTTATTCACAGTTCACAGGCACACATGGGTACACATTAAAGAAGAGACAATAAAAGCATTTAAATTTTTAAAAAGCCTAATAAAGATATCAAATTAGTGATTTATTTAATAACACAATCTAACTATGCCTTTTTCACTATTTGAAATTAACCCATTTATTGGTTTCTCTAGTACTCACATTTCATTGATTTCTTTAAGATCAACTCAAAGGCTGTACAACTGCAGTTTATTCCATGCATCCTCCTATACTAGCCAGGGTTCTTGAGGGAAAGAGAACCAACAGGAGATATCTGCAAATATTATGAGAGTCTTATAAAAATTGTCTCGCATGACTATGGGGATGCACAATTTTGACTTTTAGGGCAGGCAGCAAATCAGGAACTCGGATGAAGGTCTTTGATGATTTCTCCAGGAGAAGCTGGCTGGCTGAAGTACCGATGGAATTCTCACTTCTGACTGCTGAAATCCTCACTTCTTTAAAGCCTTCAGCTGATTGGATGAGACTTCTCTCATTGTTGAAGGCGATCTCCTCAGCTAATTGTAGATGTAATCAGCCATAGATTCAATCAAATTATTGATGATTTAAGTCCAAAAATGTCCTCAAAGTAACAATGAGGCCAGTGCTTCCTTCACCAAATAACTGCACACCACCTGGCCAAGGTGACACATGGAGCCTAAAAACCAAACCTCCTTTAATAAATCAATCAAGCTCTGTCCCTTTCCCTCTCTCTCTTTCTCTCTTCACCCAATCCTCCTCTCATCCACTGCCCTGAGTAACATTTAAGAAGAAACTGGAGTCATTCAATACTATACAATAATATCATTTTTATATATTCTAAATATTAGGGACATTGAATTTCATCTATACTTATTTGGAATTTATAAAATTATTAGCTCATCTATATTTTTCAATGAAGTAGATTAATTTTCTTAGAAATGGAAGAATAAATAAACTTACCTAACTCCTTTTATCTGAGATTCTGCTTTGATGAGTGGAGCATCTTGCCCCCCTCCCTGCTTCCTTTGCTCTCTCAAGAAAAGAGCTTCCCCACCCAGCATGGATAAAGACAATTGGACCAAGTTGAGAGAGATTATTCTTATCAGTATACCTGCCACCAGAATCAATGCTAGCCTCCTCTTTTACATTTTTTATTGGCTTATTTGGTGACAGTCCTTGGAAACATCCTCACCATTACTTCTGATTCTTATGGATTTTAGGCACCCATGTATTTCTTCATTAGCAATCTCTGTTTCAGTGAAATATTAACTATCACATCTGTTTTTCCAAGATCATAAGAGGTTTCCTGTTAGAGAAGAAGAACAGCTCAGTGAATGCTTTGCACAGTTTTATTTCTACTTCCTCCCTGGATGCCTTGAGTTCATCCTTTTTGCAGTCATGATCACTATGTTGCATTTTGTAGTCCCCTTCAGTACCCTATGATTATGAGCAGCTCATTCTGTGTCCATCTTGTAATACTCTGCTGGGTAGGCAGCTTTCTCCTCATCCTCCCATCTACCATCCTTAAGTCAGGACTGCCATATTGTGGCTCAAATGAGATTGATCACCTTTTCTGTAACAGAGCCCACCTCCTCCACTTGGTCTGAACTGAATGTACTTGTCAGTTAGCTAGTATTTCCTTAGCTTCCTAGTCATGCTCAACAGCTCCTTTCACTCACAGTGAATATACCCTCAGGCCAAGGTTAATGCAAAGCCTTTGCCACCTGTGCTTTTCATTTCACTGTAGTCCCCATGGGCTGTGGAAGCTCCATCTGTGTGTGTCCACTCCTCAGAGAAGAGCAGCCTACACCTAAACATGGCCCCTTTTATCCTCTACAGTGTCAACCCACCTTTCTTGAATCCCTTCTTTTCAGTCTGTAGAATAAAACCATGAAAGATGCACTAAAGGACACCTGAGCTAAGGGCTGGGACTTCCCTAAAGGGATAAAGTCCAAGTGAGGGAATCTTTGAGACTCATTCCAGACCTGGGAATTCTCAGCCTTTTTGAGAATGAGTCCAAAAATTGATCTAATAATTGGGGGTATATCTATGCTAAACCTTCACATTATGTCATATCATAATAATATAATCAAACTGGTTTCAAATACATCTTATTTTTAAGATGCATGAATAAATAGTAAAAGTATAGTTGGTGGTTGTAGTAGTTTGTGGTGTTTATGGGCCCCAGAAAATCATGTCCTTAGGGCTAATCCATTCCTGTGGGTGTGAACCTATTGTAGGCAGGACCTTTTTACTAGATATCTCCAGTTAATGGCCTTTGATTAACTTACTTCAGTGATGCCTGGCCAAGGTTGGGTTTTAATCCTCTTACTGGAGTTATTTATGAATGGAATGAATATGGAGAGAAACATAAAGAGCAACCCCCAGAACTAGAGAGAAAAGCCCCAGAAGTCAGAAGCTGTAGTTAATTGAACACAGAAGCAGAGAGAAAGCCATGAAGCAGGAAGCTGAAGGCAAAGAAGCCCAGAAAAGGAGGGAGCATCCCAGCAGATACTGCCATATGCCTTGCCATGTGCTTTTCCATATCAACAAAAGCAGGTCTCCAGAGAGAAAAGCATTGCCTGATCAAGCCTTGATTTGGACATTTTCACAGCCTCAGAACTGTAATCTTGCATGTTAAAAAAACTCCATTTTAAGCCAACCCATTTCTGCTCTATTGGTTCCAGCAGCTTTTAGAACTAAAGCAGTGATTTTGCTATTGACACATGAAGCCATAGATGTTGTAGTTGATTGATTTGGTGGTGGTGCTGTTGGTTAAGAGATCAGAGAGATAGCAGGGGAGTAATGGAGACTTCTTTGTATGCATATTATTGATTGAATATATGCATACAAATTCAGAAAAAAGAACCAGTTCTGCTCTGTGGTCCTGAGGAAAGGACAAAGACAAATGTATACACATACACACAAATTCTCAAAAACATACAAACACACTCACATATACAAATGATGGAAAGGAATCAAGGTATAAATTCTGATGCATTTAAATTTTAGCTAAAAGGAATTAAACTTTAGGTGTAAGCCGGTATCAGCTAGTATTAAGATCATTGTCTTTTTGTTATTAATTTCATTTATATTTATAAATCACACTCTTCCATAGATTTTTCCCTTTAAAATTTTCATTTTTTTATCTAAATTCAATCATCTTCTATTATATGAATTCCTTATTCTCTTCCAGTTAGTGAGAAAGACTTCCTTCCCAAATGAATTTGACACATATATGCTATAAATGTCACCATTTTAATGATGTAAGGCATAACCAAGTCAAATAACCTTCCTTCCTCAACTCATATCATCATCCTTATCAATGAATAAAATAGATGTATGTGAAAGTGGAACAGCTCAGTTGCACTCTATGTCCTTTCTCACATATAATTAAACTTACCACTTCTTTATATAATGGTAAAGTCATGCATTTAATCTAATCTTTTCACAATAGGTAATGTATGCATTTAATATTGCCAAATTTGGGTTCCTTTTGAGAATAAAATGGGTTTCTGCATGTTCTTTGGTTGGGAAAAAGTTGCAAAACAGAATTTACCCATGGCATAACTAATCTTGTGGTCAACTTACAAGTGAGAAAATGTAAAGCATTCCACATGGCATTATGCTCTAAAGAAGGACTGCTGGGTGATGTCCTTTCTTCCTGGGGAAGCCAGGATGCATCATTATGGTCCTGCCATTCTTGGACGAAAGGATTGATGTAAAAATCTTGAATACACACATTGTGTGATACAGGGGAAAATATTTACTTCCCATTTAGTTGTTGGGGAAAGTGAAAACAGTAAAGGGTGCTAATTCTTCCATGGTGTAGTCATACACTGCAATAAAGGACAAATAAAGTCAATCACAGAAGAGAAATTGTCATAGCCATCAGGTGATCATTTTGCTTCAGGAAAAGTATTTTCTCAATTTACCTGTCTTCTCCTGAATTATTCCTTTCTAAGTATCTGTCTCCTGTCATTTAAGTCCATTTTTGAAAAATTAATTTACAAAGAAAGCTCCAGAGAAGGTACAGAAGCGTGTAAAGTGTGCTTCCTGTTGTGTTGTCAGCTAAAACTAATGACTTGGCACTCCAGGACTCTATGTTTCCTAATTATACAGCTCACTGAAGCATTAGATCAAAATAGGTCAAGTTTATTTTCTTCTTGTGAGATTGAGGTGGGATTGGGGATTCAGATTGCTAAACAACAATGTCAGAGAAGCTGTTGATAGGTTTCCCTTTGTACATGGGCCCTGCACTTAGGTTTCCTGTCACTATGCTCAGAGTTATACATAAGCCCTTAATCTCAGCTTCTTTAATTGGGTCCTGGTCTCTGCCTGGCCTATAAGTCTTGGTAACAACTGGTTGACAAGTGAGACAGGGAAGAGACCATTATACTCTCCTGGTATATCATCATGAATGGTAAGCTAACCAGCTATGAGGAAAAGGGCTTTCCTTAACCATACTATGCCAGTTCTCCTTCTGTTCCCTGTCTTTCAGGAATGTTTGTTTGAATAATTGTTCTCCCAACCCATTCCCTCCCCACTGAAGTGCACAAGGTTTATTCAAAGCACTGTGATGTACTAAAATTTTCCTAAAGGCTCCATAATCACTAAAGAAGAGAAAAAACTTAGTGAACTTCTGAATATTTGCATAATGAACAGGGCCAGATACCCAATCTGAAAATCTTCTTTGTATTAAATAGTATAATATTGCTAGAGGCATAGTTTGGGTCATATCACTTACAGTGCATTGATTTCTTTCTTTATTAGAGAAGTTGTGGATTAACAGAACAATCATGCATAAAATACAGGATCCCATATACCACCTCACCACCAACACCGTTCATTGGTATGGAACATTTGTTATATTTTATGATATTACATTTTTATAATTGCACTGTTAATTAAACTCCATGGTTTATCTTAGGGTTCACTGTTTTTATAGTATAGTTCAATGGATTTTCCAAAACTTTGTATTCTGTTACCATATGTACAATCTAACATTTTCCCTTTTAATTATATTGAGGTATATATTTCAGTGCTGTTCATTTCATGGACAATGTTTTGCTACCATCACCACCATCCATTACCAAAATGTTTTCATCATTCCAAATAGTATCCCTGTATACTTTAAGCCTTACCTTTGCATTCCCTATCTCCACCACATTCCCTGGTAACCTAGAGTCTTGATTTAATTCTATGAGTTTGCTTTTCTAATTATTTGAAATCAGTGAGATCATACATTATTTGTCCTTTTGTGTCTCACTAATTTCACTCATTATGATTAGGGAGTGGGTTTTGCAAGTGACAAAAACCTAATTTTGTCAGTCGGGGGAAAGAAAAGATTTTGCTGGCTCAGAGAAACCTGCAAGAGTTTCAACAAGCAAAGCATAAGCCTCTGTGGGTAACAGCACTCAAGTTAGATTGCTACTGTCAGGTGAGAAAAAACACACCAAATTGCAAGGCAACAAATGCATTTTTTTGGTTTCTTAGAATTTCAAGTCAGGGTGCAGAGTTTCAGGTAGCAACCCAAAACATGTCCCTTCTTGCTATTTCCAGACAAACGTTTTTAAAGTAAGAGAAAATTAGACAAGTTGTGTGTGGCTGGTGGATATTTGGGATAATTTAATTGTCTTTCAGGTTAAAGAGTCAACTGAGTTCTTTAGCTTGTGGTTTGTTTTATGGTGTCCAGATGTCCTCAGGATTTTGAGAGACATTGTTGCTTGAAATTTGGGTTCTTTGGAAGTTTATGATATGTGGTTGATATTTACCTAATAGCAATCTCCAGAATGAGTCCTGACTCCATTGTAAATCTCTTAACCAGAGTAAGTCTTTTTTGTTTTATTTCCTATACACTGTCCTCTGCATTTCTCTGCTTGTTGCTTCATCTATCTCTCTTGAAAATGTTTTCCATACATTGGGAAGAATAGAGGCAGTGATGGATTTCATTAGCTGCACATCATTACTTTCAACAAAGAGAAACTAATTTTGCGTCTTTGTTTCCCTTTGGAAAAATACAAGGAAGAAATCTAAAAGGTTTGTCTTTGGTGAGTTGAACATTGCTAAATAAAATGCCTGCATCCAGTAAAGGATGTTATCAGTAAACAACTTTAGAGGTAAGGTGAATAGTCTTTTAATGCTCTGGAACATTTTGCAAAATAATGGATGCACTATTAATGTTTATCCTAGAATAAGTACAAAAATTGAACTATGCTGACTGTGCTGAGTGATGGTTCCAAAACCTTAGGAGAAAATGGGGCATCCTACTTCTTGCCTTTAACCTTTATTTCATAATAGAAACAAACAATAAACCCTCATTTCTCTGTTATTAAGGAAATCCTCCTTTGCTGATTATCAATTTCTTTTAGTTAAATTGAATTCAGTAAGCTTGCTTTTGTCTTTTAATGCTAATTAATGATATCCCAGTGCCTAACTTTAAAAATTCAAGTCAACTCTATTAACAAATGGGGAAAACTTCCTATGTTAATCCTTACTATTCCTCCATCTGCATTGGTAGCTTCTGTTTCTTAACCCCTCCCCATATAGTCCATGTCCTTCTCTACCATGGTTTATTTCTTGGAAAATGAGCTATTTGGATTTCATAATTTGGGGTCTCTTTACTCTGACTTCCTGTTTAGTTTAGAGTAGCAGGCTTTGGCCAAGTAAATTAGGTGAAAAGAGAGGGAAGTTAGAACTTTAATACCCCTTGTTCCATTCTTGCTTGGGTGAGCTATGGCATTTCTATGAAAATCCTCAGCTATGAGATAGACAAAATGACCACACTACTGGATGTTATTCAACTTCTCTTCACAGAAGCACTAGTGTTTGTTTAATGAGCCCATGAATTGCAGCTATGGGACAGATAACAGCCATTCATGTGATCAACAATAGTTTATCTCCCTAATACCAACTAAACACTTAACTAGCCCACCAGCAAAGAGGAATGTGGAGTCACTGAAATGGCTGCAATCTCTGACTACAGAAGGAATCCTCAGATACAATGGTTTACCTTTATGGGACAATTAACCTCTATCATCTTTTGACAGATATTTAACATACCTTTGAAAAAGGAGCTAATTTTATGGTAATGAGATTGTGGCAATGGGCTCACATCCATTGAATTCACAAGTATTCTCATTATCTGGGTCCTCCATAAATTGTCCTTTTTACAATCAATTTGTGGCTGATTTTGAGTGTATGCATGCTGCATGTTGTAGGCAAAATATTTAAGATATAATTTGAGACGTAACTTTCTATTTGGGAGGATACATATTTGCTTCTTTAAAAAAGGCAGATAAGGTAATCTGAGTAAACTAATTGGATTGAGAATATCCAAAACTATGCCTTGGTCTTAGAAATACAGCTATATTTCTGTCATATGCTCAAATCTAGGGTATAGCTATTTGATCTCCATTTACCATTACGTATTTTAATGCCATCTTTTGTCCCTAAGCTTTTCATGTCAGGTGAAATGCCATACTGGTTTCTCATTAACTCCATTTCCTCTTCCAGATAGGTGGATGCTTCAGGAGCAAAGATCCCAATTCCATATCCAATTTCCTGGGTTTTCTTATGATCCCAGATTTTATCACATCTGTTTCCAAAAGCATTTTTCTGGGTTTTCTTATGACTCCAGATTTAATTACATCTCTTTCCAATAACATTTTTGTCCTCTGAAGACATCAAAAGGATGTTTTTGGGATTTTTTTTCAAAACTTTCTCTTTGTTTTTTTGGGGGAACATTTGACAGAATCATCTAAATCAGCATTACTGGAGAACATATTTACCAACCATCATTTTTTATTTCTACTACCTTGGTTACTCCCTTTCAGAATCACTTTGATGAATCCTCTTTCTCTTCCCCTTGTCTAAATATGGGAATGCGCTATGTTTCAATGTCTTTTGACATCTGTCTTCATCAAATTTCTTTCCCAATGTGTGTTTTAATAGATTGGCTTGGAAGATTATGTTTAATATGCTTACACTATTCATTATGTCCCCTTAAAGGTAATTCATTCAGTTATTGAAACCCTTCAAATGATTTCTCAACAACTTAGAAAATAATCTGAAAACCAAGAGTGTATAAGAGCATATTTGATTCAACTGCCCTGCTATTCCCACCATGATCTATTTCTAATTTCCACCTTTTCACGTCACTTTCCTTGTTGCAGTCCTTGAATAACAAGTTTATTTCTTATTCAGGGACTTTGTGCATGCTGATCTTTTTCCTTAAAAGAGTCTACTTTACATATTTATATCCTCATTTTCTCTAGGTCTCCACTGAACTATGTCCTACAAAAAATGCTTTGCTTGACTGTTTTATCAAAATTGGTATTTTTTGTTATTGTTTACTTTAATCTGCATTGTTTCGCTTCATAGCAGATATCACTACATGGTAATACAAATATGATAAACTTGCGCATTCATGGGGTATATTTCCTTTTAGAATGTGAGAGTCATTAGTATTTTTGAAAATTATCATTAATTTATTTCCGTTTTCTATAGCTATAGCTGGAGCAAATTAGATGCTCAAAAATACTGTTTTGAAATGGACATCTACTCTCCAATTCATTGAACTCACCCAGGACAATTAGCAAGGAGATGATAATGGGCAAAACACATCCCAATTAACAGAGAGTGTTTGCAACTGCAAGCAAGATAGTTCTATCCATCTGCCCCATGAAACCTAGGCCCCCTCTCAATTAGAAACAGAGTGGTCATCATCACCCCCAAATCCTCAAGATTAGGGACTGAACAATGGCCTAAAATTGACTTATTACTATTCTATTATAGACTTATTATTATTCTAGCAATGGAAGAACTTTTATCATTGATATAAAGGCAGTGGCCACCAGAGGTTCTGAGGGGAGAAAGAGGGAAGAATAGGTGTAATATGGGGGCATTTTGGGGACACTGGAATTGTCCTGCATGACAGTGCAATGATAGATACAGGCCATTATATATTTTGTCATAACCTACAAACTTGTGCAGGACAGAGTGTAAAATATGATGTACACTATAGTCCTCAGGTAGTAGCAATGCTTCAATATGTGTTCATCACTTGTAACAAATGTACCACACTAATGAAAGATGTTGTTAATAGGAAAGTGTGTGGGGGTTGTGAGGCATATGAGACTCCATATATTTTTTATGTGGCACATATATAATTTAAAGCTTCTTTAAAAATAAAAAAATGGAATAGATAAAAAGAAAACTAATTTAGTATCTTAATTTATAAATTAGAAGTTACTTCCAATAGACCATTCAAATTTGTATGAACAATTAAACAATTGTTAATAAAGGCACAGCTTAATCTCATTGCCTAATAAATTATCTATGATATGTGAAGGCCAATGTAGTCTCTGAGATACATTATTTTGGGGGCATATTAGTATACAGACAGAAATAATTACTGAGATCTATCTAACTGTCTTAATTTTGGCATTCCTTGCTTGTCAATTAACTTGTTTCAATATTGTATATAGTTGATAACAAAAGAATTATTCACATTTAGTAAAGTATGCTGTCTTAAATCATAGAAAACATACTCACTACTTCATGAGAGGAAATCATGAAACAAGCCAGAGCCTGGTCTATAAGTTTGACTGGGCAATCCATGAATGTCTTCATTTGAAGCATAGAACTATGCTATAGTACTATTCCAAGAAGGGAAATGTGTGAAAAAGACACTGAAAATCATTTTACAAATGTGGCTTTTCTTTGTCTAAATAGACATAATTTTTATACACAAAGGCACATTTTGTTAAAAACTTGCTTTTATATTATCAGAATGAAGAATGAATATTATCTCTTCTAATCAAGTGAAATATAAGCAGACAACCATGAATAAAACAGTTAACTTTACTTTGCTATTTAACAAAATTTAAGTGAAGAAATTTGTATTTATTAAAAATATGTTGCCACAAATTCATTATTTTTAAACCTTCCAATTTGAGCTGTTACTCCCATAGAAGTAATGGAGTTTACAGATGTCACCAAAAATAGGAAATTAAAGATTACATTAATGAGCTGGTTGCCATTAGCTGCACATGGAACTTTTTTTAACAACTTTTAAAGAAAGTTTTGTTTTTCTTTGTTAAATGATGTTAACTAGCTCCCTTGGGTTCCAACTCAAAACTTTGCCTCTCTTTATAGGTCTTGCTCAATTCACTGAAGTCTCCAATTCAGATTTATAAGTCCTGGCAAGCAACATTTATGTATTCATGTTATCCTTCATTTCAATCCCTACCAGTAATATATGGTTGAGATAATTAAGGAAAGGAATAAGGAGAATGTGGATAATTTACAAGGTTATAGTTAAAGATATAAAATCAGGGAAACAGGTTTTAAATATCTTAGGTCATAATAGTTCTATTCTTTACAACCTAACTTTCTTGGAATTCAAGAGCACAGTTCCAAGAAAATAATATTAAATATGATTAAATCAAGTGATTGAAATGGGTGTGGCTCTCATGCTAGCTATTTCTAGCTGGAGATTTGACAGTTTGACCCTTTGCAGGAAAATCCACTTATCAGTAGCCAGTAAAAACCAAAATATGGATGAAGATATTTCCTAATATCAACAGACTGGGTAAGTGTGGGATCTAATCTCTTCCTAAGCTCAGTTACATCCTTCTCCAAGAATAGAGTTGATCTTTGCACTCTCTCTCACTCTCTCTTTCCCACCCTCCCATGTTGTCTTGTGAATCATGTAGCATGGTCTCCTGGTGTTTTGACTGTGCAAACAGGAAAGCAAGCTACATGGGCAGTGTGTTCATATGTTGGTTGAGCAGGATATAGAAAAATTCTTTGCATGTAAGTCAGTGAGGAGATATCAGAAGAGGAGATGCTTCAGAAAGGATGAAGAGTAAGGAGTAGGAAAGGAAAAAGTAGACATGTTAAGGCACAGGGAGTTTGAGTCTGTGCAAACATAAGGTTCCCTGTTTGTGTTCCTCAAATTCCTCTGTGTTTATATAATTTCATAAATAATAAATATTTCTTTGCTTTATTTTGATTATGTTTCATGTCTTGTTTTTTTGTTAATAGCAGCAGACTTTGACCTGTGTATGGTGTGTCAGTTATTCTGCAAATTATACAACTCACCTTTCTCCCCAGCTGAACACAACCTGGTGAATTTAATGCAATGATTTTGTTAAAGAACACCTAAAGTAGATCACTGGAGATATTTGCCCATATGAGTCATAATCTCATAAAGACTTTTCATAATATATTTAAAATGATCAAATGCCTGGTTTGAAACAAGTGGATTATCATCTGTAAAAGTATTGCCAGAAGTTTAAAGTTTGATGGTTTGTGGGCTACTCAGATTCTAATTAATATTCAAGTGGTGAGAATGTAAAAATAATTAAATTGTGTGCATTATTCCATTTTTATGATATGATGAGTTTTGTTCCTTTGGGAAGAGAAACGGGAAAAAAATCTATCTTTAGTCTTGCTTAAATGTTAACTATAAAATATTTGTTAAATGTTCAAGGTAGTGGAATGGAAATGAAATTATGTTCAACCATCATTTTTCTTCCCCTAATGTAAGTTAATTTATTTATCTGAACCAATAATAGTAGCATGTGATAAATCAAATATGGGGGATTATTGTGTAATACTTTGAAATAATAGGTAGATGTGGGTGTAATTTTCACCATCGAATCCAAAGTTTCCTATGTAATTTTTATAAAACAAGTAATTAGATCATTCATACCTTGATTTGGAGAAATGTTACATGCTTCACCAATGTGTTATTTTTAAACAAATATCTGTTCAATGAAATTTCACAAATAATTATTTAAATGCAATATTTACTTGTCCTCAGAATAGCCGTTCATGTGTAAACGAATTGATGCAATCTCAAAATTTTCATGTAAAACCATTTTTATTTTCTCTTTCCTCTAATTGAAATAGACAAAATTCAGTGGCCAAAATGAGATGTGAGAATTCCAGCACTATCACCAAGCTGGTCCTGGTGGGATTTTCCAATCTTCTTCAAACTGAGATCCCCCTCTTCTTCCTCTTCTTACTGGTCTACCTGGCAAATCTCCTTGGCAACACAGGCGTCATCTCGCTAGTGGTTCTTGATTCCTCTCCAGACACCCATGTATTACTTCCTCTGCCATCTGGCCTTTCTCAACATAATTTTTAGCACAATTGTGGTCCCCAAGATGCTCTTTAACTTCCTTGCAACCAGGAAAGTTATATCGTACAACTTCTGCCTTGCCCAAACCTACATCACCTTATTCCTTGAGTCAACTGAATGCTTTTTGCTTGCAGTGATGGCTGTGGATCACTATGTGGCCATCTGTTACCAACTGCGATACCTGCTTATCATGAGCTCATCTATGTGTCTGGCCCTGGCTGTGGGTGGCCTGGACCATTGGCTTTTTGCCTCAGTGATGCCTCTTTATTTTGCAATCTTTCCACTCTGTGTTCCTTATGTTATTGACTACATTTTCTGTGAACTGCCCATCACTCTTCACATGTTCTGTGATGCTACTTCCCTGCAGGAGGCTATGATGATGGCAGGAGGTACTGGAACGGTCTTAATCCCCTTCCTCCTAATTATCCTCTCCTATATTCACATCCTGGTGGCTGTAATGAGAATAGACTCCGTGGAGGGCAGGAAGAAAGCTTTTTCCACCTGTACATCCCACTTGATTGTTGTGACCATATATTATTCGACAGGATTGGTCAGGGACATGAGACCCAAGTCACTCTACTCAGAAAAGGGAGACAAACTTATCTCCTTATGCTATGCAGTCATCTTCCCAATGCTGAATCCATTTACTTACAGCCTGAGGAACAAGGAAGTGAAAGAAGCTGTGGGAAGAGTCATGGGGAAAATCCAAAAGGCCAAAATATTCCATAGTAAAAACTTTAGAAATTAAATACAATGTTTCTTACCTTGTGACTAGAATTTTGCATTCAGTAGACTTTCAGAATAAGATGGTAATAACATTTTTATTAATGTTTCCAAGTGTCTCCCATTCAGGTTTCTCTTCTCTACAAATGAAAATTTATGGATATCAGTTGAAAAAGTGTTAAATTATTGGCATGTCAGCTCATTCAAATACTTTGATAACTCAACCGTGCTAATATTATGTTCTGCATTCTCTTTCCAATCCTTCAATATTTATTTTTAAGTCTTTTTAAAGCCCTCAAATTTTAATAAGGTCCCCATCCTTAGTCCACTAATCAGCTCTGACTTACAGGGGATTTCAATCTGAAGATGTTAGTCTCAGCATTTTCAAGGGCTAAAAGGGCAAGAAGGCAATGGGAATTTTGAAATACATACACCTTACAGAAAAAAATATATTGAAGTTACTAATGAGAATTAAGTAAGGGTATGGAAATCAGGTCTCATTTTTTTCATTTGATATAATTTATTTTATTTCACCTTTTATTTTTAGTAGTTTGTATAAAGGGATTTTTTTTTATTTAAAGAAAATCTTCTTAATTATATAATCTTCACCTATGACCATATGGAAGATAGATTACATAAGTGAATACTAATAATTATTTCATATAATTAACTCTTATTTAAATATACTGGTTACAATATATTGGTAGCTGAGGTTTATCAAGGTACTCATATAGTAATGAGTTTAATATTGATGAATGTGGAGATAAGACACAGAGTTAATTCCTGATTAAACCAATTAGTAAGTGTATTAAAAGCAAATAACTTCACTACTGTACTCCATTTTCTCATCTGAAAACCATCAGAAATTTAATACATAGCTGTTGAAAAGATGAAACACATATAATACGCCTGGAATATAGCAAAGGCTTAATAAGTGCTAGATGTTATCATATTCCAAATGCTATTTAAGTGAGAATAATGAATTTTGTGATAGGTTTTACATTTTTATAGAAAGAAAAACTATGTAGCAATTCTATTATATGAACTACTTTTAAGAACTGTCTTTGCTACTTTCTATGGATAGATTTGCCCATGGAAAACAATTCTTCTTTCCATGCTAATGTGCTATATTCTTAGAATAATTTAGAGTAAGTCATATTTCCTAAATGTGGGGTAGACCCTCTAAATAACTCTCACTTAATATCTCCATTCCACCTATTGTCTACCAGTGCCTGTAAGTATGAATCCAGATTATTTCTATGCAGGAAACCTGTGATATCATTCAAAAAAATGTAATGTCAAAATATCCAAGGTTATTTTGCCTTATAATTTTATTATATTCTGATATATGATTTCATATTAGAAAAAAATAAAGAATGTAACATTTTTTAGTATGGAGTGAGGCAATAGATCCCTAATTTGAAATATATCTGCAAAATCTAGGTCTCCATTGCAACCTAGTGCAAGATGCAGGAATTGCCTTCTTTACCTCAATTTGCATATTAATTTTTCAGTGGTCCTATCTTGCAACTTTTCTTAAAGGTACCCTAACATTTTAATCCAAAGTTTTAAAATCTTACAAGTACAATTTTATCAATGGTTCCACAGTTTCTTTTGTAATCACTGCTCCAGCCGTCTAAATATGCTGAAGCAATGGTTTATTGGGGAAACAGCATTGTGTGGGAAATCAGAAGGCCTGAATCAAATTGGAACTTAAACCCCAATTTGTAAACATTTGTCATTCATTTGATTTACCATGAAACTAGGATTAGACTTCCTTAATCACTGTAAATTACTTTTCTGTGACTGTAATTAAGCTTTCTCTATTGCCAAAGAGTCAAAAAGCAATTTAATAATACTGTGGAAACTACAGCAGCAATCAAGTGAATCTAGAAGCAACATACATGCCATAAAAACAGCATATTTTTTTCAGTTATTGTTTAAAATTAATGAGATATTCACACAAAAGACCTTAAAATATTATCAAGCAAATTAGTTATAAACCAATATCTATGGCTAAATGCAAATTGAATAGTACTACTGAATAACATTATTCCAGGGTGTCACCCTCCTCCATTACATCCCATTTCCAATGTTTAGCCACCTCTGAATAATAACTCCCTAAAGCAAAAAGAAATTGTCTATTTTCTAGCAATCCCCATTGTTTGTTACATTTCCAGATTCATATAGATAAGATAAAATATATGGGTTTAATTAATTTTATTTTATTGTATGTTAAATACATTTGGGAATCAAACATGACTTTGATTTAAGAATCTAACTTAATTGAGTAAATATCTGATTAACTCAATCTCACTTTTAGTTGAACAATTTTTTGCCTCATACTAAAAATTACTGTTCACTGGTTGTTGACAACATATGGATGTAGATTAAATAATTTTGCAAACAAGTCTACCACTGGAAACCATAATAAAGAATATAAATGGCCATGAAAGTGCAGTTAGGGGAAGACAAAATAGAGAGGAGTTAATTTCCCCAAGGATTAATTATGGGAAAGTTCCTGTTCATCTAATTACAGCATAGTCCTCCACCAGTTTAATGAGATCATTAGAGCAAAGATGTTTCTTCATTTTGGCTCAATGCATTCTCACATGTACAAATGAAGGCAACATTTTTTGGGGTTTAAACTTGAGTCCTGGATGACAATTACAGGTGACTCTTCAGATGAGTTAACTGTTTAAATAAGTTGCTTCCCTATAACATGGAAAAAGGGCAAGCTTGGGTATACATGTTTGTGTCTACTTGTGTGTTTATGTGTCTATTTTGTGCATGCAGGTTCATGCATGTGAACACATCTATATGGGAGAGATCAAACTAATAATTAATACTTTTTTGTAGACTATAATCAAGTACATATTTAATTCATTAGTGAATACTTAGAAACAACTTGAATTTTGTGTCTTTCAAATTTGTGATCTGAATTAGAAGTAATTTTAAGGTTTCAAGAAGCAACAATTTTTACTCACCAAAACATCTGGATTTTATTTCTACCTTACTTCAGTACCCACTCTGAATTTGCATCCTTTTCATTTGGAGGTATCATTGCTAGCATTATTTCTTTCTACTGGTATATTTTTTCTCTTGAATGCTATTCTCTTATTCAATTGCAAAATGTACATGAAATCTGATATCAAAGCAGTACCATGCCCTTGACTAGGGCAGCCTACAAAAAACATATATCGGGGTTCCTGGTCATACAAGATGGTTGTGTAAGATGCTCCAATGTGCTGCTCACCCACAGAACTTTTGTTGAAACAATAAAATCTGGTATAACCATCTTCCTCAGAATTCCAAAAAAATTATTAATGTGTTGCAGTAACTGAATGAGTGCCAATCAAGAAAATGCAGCATTTAAAAATGGTAGAGGCTTATGGTGCTCTTACTGAACCCTCACCCAACTCATCCCTTGCCATTCTCTGCTCCTATTATGGTTCCCTGGCTCTATTCCAGAGGGAGCAGAGTGACTCCTATGCACTGTATGTCAGGGCCAATCTGACATAGATAGGGGTGGTACCCTAAAAATATGAAGTAGGAAAATTTTCTTTGGCTCATGTAATGCAGGAGGTTGAGCCCGGGAAGGCAGACTGAATACTTTGATATTCCAAAGAAACAATATATGAGGTCAGCAGCAGTCATGCCATTTATTACTCACAGATCCCGATGACGGCTGGTTGGGCAGTTACTGTACCACTCAGCAGGGAAACAAAGATTATATAGGGCTCAGCAGCAGTGCAGGGGTCTGCTGTACTGCATAGAACTGTGAAGCAATGCTTGCAGCTCAGTAAATTATTAACAGCTCATACAATGTTACACACTTCTGCAAGGGAACAAGGCCCTGCCTGGAACAACATGAACATAGTTTCAGGCAATTAATATGTTTCAAATATACAGGCTCTGATTCTTATCTTGGCATCAACTTTTCCTCTCAAGTAGGGGGTTGGGCCACTGGTCAGTTTGGCCTTCTCTTCCTGCTTCTATACCTTCAGTTCATGGAAAGGGCATTCCTTATTATCCAGACCCTATACTCACCATCACAGAACTTGCCCTGCAAGCAGAAACACCTTATGAAAAACAACTAACTCAAAGCAGTCTGGAGCAAAGAATTAAGCTGTTTTACATGACAAAATCGAGCACTCACTAAGATGAGAATGTCTATTTCATAAGGATTAGAGGAGGTATTTGAATTCCTGTAAATGGGGGGATTTCTAAGGCCACAGGAAAGCACAAGACCAGGACAAGAGACAGGCTCAGAAAACACGAAGTGGACCCTGAAATTCACAGTTGTATATGGATGATTTCTTTGATAAGAGGGCTATACTATGAAGGAAGTCATCTGTCAAAAGAAAAGCCAATTTGCAAAAACTGTGAAAAATTTTTTTTCATTTTAAAAAAACTTTAGTTACCACCTGGCATTCAAGGAAATCTCTGTCATATCACAAACTAAATACAAACTTAAGGAGTAGACAGCTTGTGGACTAAATCCCAGAGATAACACATTAAAATATTAAAATGTGCGTTGTGTGATAAAAGATTACAAGGCAAACAAAGAAACATCAAATGATGCCTGATCAAAAGGAACAGGATAAAAATCCATATAAAGATTTTTTTTAAATAAATAACTTCAACATATTGAAGGAGATAAGTATAAAAATGGAACTAAAGCATAT
>JAQZBX010038705.1:0-23303 GCA_029593785.1 Cabassous unicinctus | reverse complement strand
CCCCCCCCCCATTTCTTTAAACTTTGTTAGCTGTTCCCATGACTTTTTTTTCTAGAAGAATTTTAGAATCAGATAGTCAGATCCCATTATATTAATCTTCTTAGCATTTTATTATGAATGCAGTGAATTTATAGATTTATATTTGAACTTTAAAAATATATTGTTTCCCCATTCAATAATATATATCTCTCCATCTACTTATATCACCTTCTGTATCCTTAAGTAGAGTTTAAAATTTTTCTTCACAAATTGCTGGGTTTGCTGTATTTAATAGTGTTTTTGCAATTGTAGTAGGATTGCAACATCTTTTACTAAAAACTCTCTTATTAGTGCTAGTAGTTTTTCAGTTGATTCCCTTGGAATTTATAAGTAAGGGATTATATATTCTAAAATAACAATGATGTTGCCGCTTTTTTTCCAACATATATACTTTTATAAATTTTTCTTTCTTCCTGTCTTAGCTGAGATTTCCAGAATAATGTTGAAAAGGAGTAGGGATGATAGGCATCCTGACATTTTTCATGTTGTTAATTGGAATAGTAATGTTTTGCAATTAGGTTTGAGATTTGTTGAGATTGCTGGTAAGTATCCTTTATCAAGTAAAGAGAATTTTGTTTTCTTCCACATTTGTTTGTAGTTTCTATTCAGTAGTGGGTGTTGAATATAATCTGATCCTTTGTGGGGTTGTCTATTGAGATGATCATATGGATTTTCTCCTTATAGTCAATGTGATAGCATTGTACTGATGAACCATCCTTGCATTCCTGGGATAAGCCTTACTTGATCCTGTTATAATATACTGATGGATTTGATTTGTTGGCATTTTGTTTACGATGTCCATAACTATGTTAATAAGTGAGATTTCCTTATAGAGGTGTTTTCTGGTGCTCTCTAGGCCCTAGTAAACAGGCCTCAGTAGATCTCATTCATTCCTAACCTTCCAGTGAGGTTTACCCTTTTAAAATTTGTCCTGGGTTTCATTGGCTTTTTGATGTTTTAGCATCAAGGCTTTTGCATGCAACTTCCCTCAAATTTTGTACTTTATTTCTGCTTATACCTTTCCAGAGAAAAGGCATGAGTTAGCTCTCCCAACTATTTTGCTCTTGCCTCCCAACTTCTTTATGGAAAGAAATGAAAAGGGGAAAGAAGATAAATATTTCATTGAAGCATGGTGCTGCATCTTTTTGAAACCTGCAGTTGCTCCTTTTTAATTGGAAAGTAGAAATTTTTCTTTCTCTTAGTTCTTTGCCCATTGAAGCTATAGTTTTATTTAGTTCTAATTTATATCAAACACTCCCTTAGAAGTAGATATTTACTATTTTATAACGAGAAGTACCTGGTTTGCAGAAGACAGTGTTGTGTAGTTTTATGTAAGAATGTCATTCAAATGGCATGGCGTATATCACTAATCTTGAAGCATGCATTCCTCCTGAGTTTGTATATAGCCTTCGCAACACAGCTTTTCAAACAGCTACTGTCAATTGATTGTAAATTAGATGATACCTATTTGCAGTTCCTGGTATCACAGAACAGCATAGATTGGGTGCTAGAAGCCTCGACTTGTAGTCCCTAACTACAAGTATAGTGATCAAGTGTGAGATCAAGTTATTTCGCTATTGAATCTTAGTTCCCCAGTTATACAATGAGGCGATTAAACTAGGTGGTCTCAAGTGTATCTTCTGTTGTGAACATTTTCTCAATCTTTTTACTCATGCTCCCTCAACATTGTTTCAGGTCCCAAGATTTTTATTTTTTCAAGTCTAGTAAATCTCCACCAAACTGTGTGTTTATAATTTTAATATCACCATTTTGCTATTTTCTTGTTCAATTACATGTTTTGGGGGGGGATTCTAAATACATCTGCTTTGTAGCTAATTCTTTTGTTGTTCAGTACTTTTTTTCTAATTTCAAAGTTAATAAAACTCATTTTAGAAAATATAAAAATTGTAGAAAAGCTCAAGAAGAAAATAAAAATTACCCATTATCCTGCTACCCAGAATATTTGGCATTTGATTAGAAATATTTTTGTATTTTGTACTTAAAATTTTTGAATGCCATCCTTTTCACAGACTATTTTGTTGTTGACATTTTCTTCATTTAAAAATAATTTCATTCAAAATATACAATAATTTTTAACCATCTCTCTTTTGTTTTTCACTATTTTAAATATTGTGGACATCCTTTTATAAGAATCTTTGACTCTTTCTCCAACAAATTCCTAAATATGGAATTACATTTTAAATTGATAACAAATCACAGGTACTTGTTAAATTATGTGCAGTGAATATTGGAATAAAATATTGCTGGTTTGATCCAGAAAGATGTACCAATTTACAGTTTCATCAGCAGTGTTTGAGAATGCCTCTCCCTTCTCATGTTTGGCAGGAGAGATTATTACATTTAAAGAAATGTCAATTTTTTGGCAAAAGGTAATCTCTTATTTCAATTCTTTATCACTAGTATGGTTGAATATTGTTCATATTTATTGGCTGTGTTGTTTGTGTGTGAATTTTCCATGTCTCCTGCCCATTTTCCCCTTCTTTTTGAGGCATACATGCTAATTATTTAATGACTGCAATGGCTTACTCTTCATTCTCAAGGTACTGCTACATAATTTGCAATTACAGTTAACTTCTGAGGGAAAATCTCAATTTGGAGGTCAAGAAGAGCTCTCAAAGGCCTCTGCACATCTGGCATGACTTTGCTTTCACCAATTCCACTTTCCTAAATTACATTCTGTAATTAAGAAGGGCTAGTCTCCTAGCCAACTCCTATGGTTCCATTTGAAGCTCCTTAGATGCTCGTGACCATCCAGGGAGGCCAGCAGTTTGCTCTCTCCGTAGGATTTGGTTTGCTTCTACCAGAAGCCAGAAGCCAAAGCTCGCTG
The DNA here is from genome assembly GCA_029593785.1 of Cabassous unicinctus. Lineage (NCBI taxonomy): Eukaryota > Metazoa > Chordata > Mammalia > Cingulata > Chlamyphoridae > Cabassous > Cabassous unicinctus. The sequence continues at coordinate 20,416 of JAQZBX010038705.1, read as the reverse complement.
GCTCATTAAGAGTAATCTCTGGACCTTAAAACCTGGCTTACCAATTTGTGGAGCTGACCAGCAGAACTCTGCCCATGGCTTTATATGTGTCCTTCATGAGTCAAAATGTGAAGAAAATAAAACCAGTCCCCACCCTTAAGTCAAGAAGAACTGGTCAGTCATGAAGTGAAACCATGTGACCTGGCTCTTTTTTATTGTGTCTCCTAATTTTTTTCGGACTAGAGTCCCTTAATTTAGTCCCCATTTTTTCCTTCTGACTTGATGCTATTGGAGTCATTTTACCAAACAGCCATGAAGTTAATCACTGACCTCTGCTCCCTAGTGAAATTGTTAGACTTTTGCTACCTGGAAACCAAAGTGGCTGATACATTTTTTGTGTTCCATACTATGCAAACAGGTTATACCCTGGCTAAGGACACCTGACATGTGGGGACAGTGGGGTGAAAATCCAACACACACTCCCCTCTCCAAACCAGAGATACTTTGTCTGCCCACAGAGGACACCTTTTTCTGATTTGCCCAGAGGTGCTAAGCAGGCTATCCGAGGCCCTGAGCACAGCATATTCAACTTACAGAGGCTTCCTCATCTCCTTAGGATCCAAGTAGCTGTCTGTAAAACCTTTTGTTTGTAAATCCTAAGTGGCACTAAGCAACCGCTGGCAGTAGGGTCTGTTGGGGTCCTGCTTTTACTCTAGTATAGTGGTTTGTTCTTATCAGTCAACCTATATTGAACATTTCTAAGTAGAGAAGATTTTGTATTTTAACAGCTCTATATATACTGGTTTACTCTTTATTGCACCCTTGTTTTTTTCCCCTGTAGCAACCATAACTGATACAGGATTAGATGCAAAAACCGCTCTCTGATACAGCTTGGAATTACAAACTTCTAAGTTCTTACAGATTCATGCTACACACAAGGCCAGAATGTAGCCAGTTTTCCTCACAGAGACAGCAGGGGTGCGCCTCAGTATTTTAGGCCTCAGGAGCCATTGTTAAATTGGTTGGTAAAGTTCTAATGGCATCTCAGGGTAAAGGCCCATTTTCCCTTGGGATCCCCAAATCATTGCACCCTTCCCTCCCACACCCCAAAAAAACCAAAGCCCTTTTCTCTCAGAAATCACAGTAGATGTAAAGTAAAACACGAAGCCTTTCTGCTTTGCCAGATCCAGTCTGAGCTTAATTCCAATATCCGTATCCTGGATCTCAAAGAGCCATTCAACAAAGACTTACCCACCCACACTGTTATTAGCAAGCCTTATGGAGGAGAAGTTGGGGTCCATCGCACCCTTATTGTGGATGAAGATTGGGAGTCGTGCTCCTCTGCATGGCACGTCTTAGGTGGACCCTTTTTCTTTGGCCCAAATTTGTGAATATGAGGTAGTAGAGCAGTTCATGTGAGATTTAGATATTCCTTTTTCATGGTATAAAATAAATATTAAGTAATTTTTAATAGGCAGTTTGTTCAAATACCATAACCCAGGAGCAGATGAAGAAAAACTTGCTGATATTCACGTGCTCTAATGCCATATGTAATCAGAGGTTTCTGAAACAGCTTGCCTTTGGGGTTCAGAGAGGCTTCGTTCTCTCCCACACCAGATCCAGAAGTTACCATTATAATACCTGGCTGGAAGAACTTGTTCATCCTCACCGGTACAACTTCATGCCTTCTCGTGAAGGAATGCTCAGAAATATTGCTTTCTTGAAAGCTATGCTCAAGAAACAGTTTCCTAACTGGGCTCTGCAGCTGTTGAAACTTCATCACCTTTCACCTGAATCTCTACTTTGTTTTGCAAATGAGGAGCTGGTGAGAAAAATATGCAGCTCGAAGCCGGCAAAGTTTTAAGTGAGTAAAGCTTGCAGTGTTTAGATCATAGCCTCAAATTACTTAAGGGCTTCTGCTAACATGGAAATAAGACTTTACTGCTGAGAGCTTGGATATTCAGATAGATTTTTTTATGAAGGAAATAAATATTTCAACACGCAAACACTAACCAAGCGGGTAGTGATGCTTCAAAACAGGGTCAGGGGTCAGAATTTTTCTGTTTGTTTTGTTGGATGGCTCCAAGTTTAAAGGTATTACACATTACTACCTACCCTGAGCCACACGGTAATTACTGCTAGCTAGTGCAAAATATGTACATTCATTTTTATTTCCAAAGATCCTGAGATTTCTCTCTGTGCTCTTTGTGGTCCTCATTATAAAAAAATATATCATGAGGAAGGATGATTTTTCTCCATCATAACTGTAAAAGTCAAGCCAAAAATGCATGTCTGATAGCTCAAATTTTAACAAACTTAATTTTGCAGTAATAAGTAAAAATAAACAAGGATAGAATGTATATTTCCTTTAGAGGATAGTATAGTTCATTTTCATAGTTTGTCTTTAAAACATGCAACAGACCTCTAGGGTATTGGATAATTTTTAGAGGAGATGCTGACCTGGTGGCCAGCCCGTCTGAGTGAATTGGGGCCCAGGATGTCTTCAAGCAAGCCTAAGGATGCATTGGCATGTATTGTTCTGAAACTCAAACTTGACTCTCTCAATGAAATGGAATTTTGGTGACCATTGGAATTGCTAGACATGACTTACAGCTTTGAAATCCTTTACTCTCTGCCTTCAAGTTGAGAAAAATAATCATTTGTTGGGCAATTAAATAGCAGTCACCATAAGGCATCAGAAATAGCAAGCCCAAATGTCTTGAGGAGCTGGCAGATAATGGGAATGAATGGAGTGAATTGCTGGGTGCAATTCATTAGGGGTTGTGGGGACCAGGTGGAACCAAAAAGCACACCTGCAGTCTAAAGAGGACAGCCAAGAAGTACTCGACTCCAACCAGTTGTTGTCTTGAGAGAAGGTGAGTCCAGTGTTGTGGGCACTTTAGCTTGTTTTTTTCCCCCCAGCAGAAGCCAGAAATCCAGATTTTTAAAAATGTGAAATGTCCCAATATAAAATTTAGGACAATTAATTTTATAAAACTGTTTAAAAACTTTCCAGGCTGGATTTGGCCTACAAGGCATGAGTGTGAAAAGGCGGAGCTCGATACTTCATGGCAGTTCCTTGTCATGTTTATGGCCTGAACTAGTACTGTTCTGTGACCTAAAACCCTACTGTGAGGCACGCAGAGCTCCTCTGAAATGCAGGGCAGCTTGTCACGTTTTCGTCATTTTGTTTTAGTGACAGGTATTTTGTCGAGGCCGACTTAAGGGACTAGAGTTCCAGAAAAGTTTCGAGGGCAGACCCGCCCTCAGCTCACTTTTTGTACTGACTTTTAACCCTTCACAAAGTAATGACTTTCTCTCCTAATCCTTCCCCCATCAGCCTTTGGAATGTGGTTATTCGTTAAAGTGCATTCTGAGGCAGGACATTATTCACATTTCCTTTCCCAGAGCTACGAAGCTTCAACAGAAGATAGTGTTCGTATCGCAGGCAAACAGCTAAAACATCATGTGATGTGTAATTCTGAGTAATAGCTGGTTTAGTAATGATCAGTTAACAAGGAGAGACCTAGACTGAGTCAGTGATATTGTAATATGATTATTCTAATATTGTTTTTCTTTTGGTTTCTTTTGGTTGTCTAGCTGTCACCTTTTCTCGTGGCATCTCAGTTTGTTGGGCAGGGAGTATGAATGATAGAAATGTGTTTGTTTTTCAGGGCAGAGAGGAGGATGGTGGGTAGAGAAATTGCAATGTGCCGTGATGTCCTTCCAAATAGGTGAAGTTTAGTTTAAAACCTGCCATTAATTCCTGGCCTCTGGCAAGAGTGGTACAAGGTTGCCTGTTTGCTCCCGGACAGGGTGTGGGGGAGGTGGGGAGAAGCAATTAGTCCGTGACATTTATGACTGATTTATAAAATACAAATGAAATAATTGGTTACAAAATCATGACAAGCCTTTGCTTGTCTTTTACAAACTCGATCTCAACACATTGTGAAACATGATGAACACTTTTTGCAGAAGGTGACACAGCAGCCAGTCTGAAGAGCCCAAGCCTAAGTTCTCAGTGTGGTAATGCAACCAGGAGAGAAGATTCTCCAAGATTTCCCTTCCTCTTCTCAAATAAACCTCACTGTTATTTTAAATCCAGAGGCTGTCGCGGATAGAGAATCGCCACAATTTTTTGTCAGAGGACGCCTAGATATGAAAGAGGCAAGAGCAAACCTTCCCCACCAAACTTCAAGTGCGCAGGAGCCCTTTTGGGTCTTGCAGAGATTCGAGCACGTATGTGCGCAGTAGCTAGGAGGCAGCGCACACCGGCAGCCCCTCCCCTCTGCCATTAAAATACGTGTGTGGTGGCATTGGGGAAGTCAATGCCAAGGTTCACACCAAATATGATTTTTCTTTTTCAATTTGCCGTTCAGTTCCCACCTCCAACCCTTAGTCTTTTCATCTTTTCCCACCTCTAGAGAGAGGACATTTGTGAATAAAATGAAGAAGGGTAATCAGATGCTAATTTTTTTTTTTAAGGTAGTATATTGGGGGTGTAATTAGAAGCTAATTTTTAAAAGAATCTGTCAATGTCTTTGTTAAAGCCGTTCCCAGCTTGAAGAGTGCGACCCTCAGTTTTAGCAGAGATGTGCCATCTAGTTCTGATTTTTAACATTTCAGACTCAGGATCAAAAATGGCTGATTGGATCTAAGTCCTCTATTTTTTGCACTCCCAAGCAAAATTAGGAAAAACTGGCTGGTCGAGTTTAGAGAAGAAAGCTAATGTAGGCTTATTTTTCATCATGCATCCCTAGCCTAAATCCTTTGCTTTTAGTGATAGCCCATTCTAATTTTGAAGTAACTTTACACTGCTCTAACACCCTAAGAGTTTAGTTTTTCTCCTCGTCCTGTTTAAAGTAACCACTGCCATCACCAAGCAATTGCAATTTACTTTAGTTAAAAATATGATTGAAATAGTAAAGGAAAAGCTAGGCATGCCCATCACCCAGCAGATCTAGATCAAACAGGTTTGAGTTTTTCCAGAGCACACGGTTGAGGAGCTCAGCTTCCCATTCAGCCATCTCAGGCCGGTAACACTGAGCTTCCTGGCTCCTTTGAAGACATCAGCCCAAATGGTTAAATCCCTGTGATAGACCTGTGTGTGTAACACAGGGAAGGATGGGTCTTGAGCATGCAGATCACTGACATGTAATGTTTTCTACTAAAAATACAAAAAATGTGCTCTGATCTCAGAGTTGGGAGCTGATTTCTGATTTCAGCCTAGATGGGTCCACTTAAAACTATAATCAAGCTGATTGTATTGCCCTGGAATTCTAATTTCCAATTTAGGGTTTTGTTATATAATCTCTAGTAGAGTGTGTCTAATCTTCATGAAACCCATAGTCTTTATATAAACTCTATGGATTTTCTTCCATATATCTACACTGAGCTGAGCTGTGTCTTTAGGCTGAGCTGTACAGACATTAAATTACGGAGTAAATGAAGGCAGTGTTGTTATGTCACTCTGTCTTTTTGAAAGACCAACTCAAATTCTGTATGCTGTAGCTTTGATCCTTTTCATTAAATTCTAAGTACACTTGTTATTATAGTAACTGTTGTTTGTATGTTATTTTAGCTTTTTACTTAAGTAGCTATTTAGCAATTTAAATGAAAATGTAATTAGGTTACATCTGTTTTACATGCATGTAATACCACGCAGATGTAAACTTCTATTAAAGCCATACTTTCTTTTTGGCAAGAAAAGGCAAAAACAAAATTGCACCAATCATTGGAATACGTCTCGCTCTTAAAAAAAAAATAGTATATATAAGACGCTATACCATTTTTTATGTGGTAGTGAGAGTACATCACTTCTATTTTTTTTAAAGTGGGGGAAAAAAGTAACAAAACAAAACCCCAAAACTAGTGCCTTACAATTTATCTGGATTCGATGTTTAAAATGACAATAGAGCTTCCCCCTTTTGATGAGTTCGTGCAAAGATGTACCCATCTCCACATCACAGACACTGGCTTTTATGACTCCACCTATAGTGGAAAAAGTGAAGGAGCAGCGAGGATTCTAGCCTAGTTCTGCTGTAAACTAACTTTGGTGAAGCCGCTTTACCCTTTGCCATTACTTTTTTTTTTTTTTAATTGGAAAATAATATCTGCCCACCTTGTCTCTTGGGCTTGTTGTGAAGAGAAAATGAGATCTTGAATGTGCAGGTACTCTGAAAAGTATAAAGTGGAATCGCTAGAGAGTATTATTATTAGTCTGAAAAGAGCATGACCAATAAGCTCCCCATATCCCCCCACATTTTTGTGTGTACAATGGGGATTGAGCTCAGAAATTAATTCTCCTGTTTTTGCCTCCTTTATAGCCTGTTAATAGGATTTATAAAACATCATTTCAGACCAAGTCATTTATCTTATTTGCTAACGAGACACAAAATTTGGACTGTCTGGAACCAGGTAACATTTTAAGAGTTGCCCATTTGTTCCATACATGTTCAACTTTTCAATGCAGTCATTTTTAATGGTGGTTTTTACAGCGTCAGTAAAAATATTTTCATATAATTCTTCCTTGTAAATATGGTTAAACTTCTAGCTTTCTGCTACTTGGTGACCTGTTAAATAACTTAATGTACTCTCAAATTGATTGTTCAGTGCCAAGACAGTAAGAAGCCAGGAGGAGCCAGCTTTATGGCATTATTCTTTTTACATTTGGGCCCTTGAGCTGAGCTATGAAAAAAATTCTAGCAGGGTTTGCAATATCTAACTTTTTCATAGCTCTTTTTTCACTTCTGATTCTGAAGGAGGAAGCATGAACTGTAATGCTTGCTTCTCTTTCATACCTGTTTTAAGAAGTTAATATTTTAGATGGCAAGAAAAAGGACTCTTCTACCCACATAATGATATATCTACCATTTATTGAGCATTTACTGTGTGCCAAGTGCTTATTTGAATGCTTCATACGTTTTCTCATTTGATCCTTTACGGCAAACACATGGGGTAGATCCTGTTATCCTCCATTTTATGGGTGAAGAAAATGAAGCCTGGAGACCTTGAGAATTTTTCCCAAGATTTTATAGCTAGTGAGTGGTAGAGTCAGGGTTTTCACCTTTGCAGTCTGCTCCAAAGCCTAAAGTTGTCCTCATTTTGCTTCTCCACACTCGTGTAATACGAGGTTACGTTTGTGTGCTTATTTGTTTTGTCATCTGTGACCTGGAAAGACTCTTAAGATGGTCCTCCTTGCCTCCCAACCCCCACCCTGCTTTTTATCAAAAACTATTTTGGAAGACCAGGGTGCCACAAAAATAAACAGAAAACGTGGTGCTCACAGTACTTAGAGTTTAGTTAGCGAAGGAGGTGGGTAGGAGGGTACAGATAGATAGAATGCCAGGGAGGAGGAAATACATGCTAAAGGAACATACGGCTAATGTGCTCTGGAAGAGAGTACCCGAGGTCAAGAGAAACCCCATGAGGGTGGTAGTATTTGACCTGGGCGTGGGAGAATGTATAGGATTGTGATAAGCAAGGGAGGCAGGTGGCATTTCAGGCTTCAGAAACTTGGATCAAGGAAAAGGCAAGCTGGCCTATTGCAGTAGTTGAGGTGAAGGCCTCAACTTGGGCACTGGCAGAGAGAACACAAAGCAGGAAATAGAACTGCATTGCAAAGGTAGGGTGATGGGATTTGGCAATAGTCAGCGGTAGGAAGGGAGAGGGAGAATTAGAGGAGGGTACTGGATTCTCTAGCCCAGTAGAATACTAGTAATATTCACCCTGGAAGGGAACTTGGGTTCCGAAAACTCATATAGTTAGAGAATCAGAATTGGGTAGAAGATAAGAATATGGGTCCTCTATTCAGGCAGTCCTGGGTCTGAATCTGTGTTCTACGACTGCAACACTGACTTTCCTCGCCTGCAAAGTGGGAATGATCTATTACTTACTCAGTATTGTTGCAGAGACGTTAATAGCTGTAGAATGTATAGCACAGAGACAGTGAGCAGTCATTCAATAAATATCAGTTAGTAGCTTCTGCTTTTGAGTGAGTAGGCTTTTATCCCCATTTTACAGATGAGGCTACCAAAGTTAGGGTAGGTAAAGTAACTTTGCAAAGTTTTAAAGTTGTTCAGGGTTTGCAGGGTGAGTAGAGACCCAGTCTCCTGCCTCAGGAGTCAGCATTCTGTCCCACTCAGTTCTAGGCACCTCACTGCTCTCCCATCATTCAGCGACAGGCTCAGAATCTTGTGGTGGTGTTGCTTTGCCCTTCTTTCCGTAGAGCCTGGACATAGCCGAGAAGGCACTGTCTCTTCTCTTACCTTCTGTGGCCACTAGTTAAGCATGCTAGTGGCCACAGATAGCATGTGTCTGGCATGCTATTACATGCTTTGCATACATTTCTAATAAATGGCCATAGGTTTTAATTTTCTCCCTTTACTTTCTCTCTATAAATTAGACAGTCATTTTTCTGGAGTCCGTTCAGACACACCAGAGGGAGTTGTATCCTTTTGTGTGCGCCCTGCTGGAATTTTCATGGCCGTATAAATTGTATTTCTTGATGTCTTGCCATTACAGGAAGGCCACCCAAAACCTACCTCTTCTGTACCCTGACTCTAGGTGTCTTTTTTTCCCCTCGTTTTCTATGTGTCCAAGGTAAGCTATTAAGTAGGTAATATGCCATTAAATCCAGATCATGGTGCTTGCAAAAACAGCACCCAGGACTCTGATTAGTACTCACTGTTAATTGTTGAACTGCAGGTGGGATGTCTGACCTCTCCATGTTTGTGTGGCAACAGCTCTTTGCATTGAGGAGGTAAATGGGTCTCCGCCATGAGAGCAGGAATCAGAGATGGGTCTGGGAAGCCTGGACACCCTATCAGATCACATTTCACCAAGAGAACAAGATTGATTTTTTGTGTTACATCAGGGTGAGGTGGACCCAGCGCCACTGCACCACATGCTTTTTTATTCCCAGTCTGCTAAGTATGCAAGTACAAACAGCTTTAACACAATTTCTTACCTAGAAAGGAGCCTGGGGCTGCATCCAAGTACATTTAACATATGAAAATTGAGCTGCTTTGAACTTGTATGTTTTTGATAACTGCTTGGTATGCTTCCTGGAGGATCACCTGTAGGCTTTTCTTTCCAAATCCTAATCCCTTTGATTGAGTGCCAGGACAGATAGCTCTCATTGAATAACTCCGGTCTCATAATTCTTCCTTCATTCAGAGTTGAAAGGGAACAGCTCCAGATTCAATAGGCAAATCCTCAGATTTAGCTAAAGTAATTCAAACACTTGAAAACTGAAATTATTTTGTTCTAAAATAGGGTTCAGATGGGCTACTGAATGTTTATACAAGCTAGTTGCTGCCAGGAACTACAGGATGGGGGAGAAAAATACAGTTCTTTCCACCATCCGCCACACACACACACACACACACCATGCTTTTCTCCTTGTCTCTGTGACCAAGAAGAGTTAAAAGAAAGACACCTTTGAGAGTCAGTAGTTTCAAAGGAGCCTGCATGATTGTTTTCAAACTTGGGCATGAGAACATGCTTGACTCTTCTTGTTTCCTCTCCATAAAACCAGGCTGAACATTCCCGTTCTCTCCTCCCAACCCCCTTTCAGAGGAAAGAAAACAACCATGTTCTTTTTATCTTTACAAATGTGCCTGGTGGGGACTAATCTAAACCAGTTCAAGATGCTTTTATTTAAAACTGTTTAGAGAGACGGAAGGTGCTGCAGAATTAGAAATAAAGTGGCACATGGGCCTCTGCCTCTTTGCTGTCTTGCTCCCAAGCTTGCCGCCTCTTTTTTTCCTTTTGGCACCAACCAGGATTTCTGCTTAGATCTGTTTTGGGTCTTTTCAGAGATCGTGTTTACTAAAAGTGGTTCCTTTCTGCTACACATCCTGTGTCTGTCCTATTTGGCCAGATAATGCTTCTGTTGGGAAAAGCCATCTTCTTTCCCTTTGTGCCTGGTGCCCTGTTTCAGAAGGAAGCCTGAAAAACCTTTCCACATACACTGTGTGATTGGGCCCCGCACAGCTTATCAGAGTGGGTGTTCCCTCCTGGGTAAACAATTCCTGCTCTCCTCTCTGCCACCAGATGAAGAGAAGGACTGTAACCCGTTATTAGTGTTGGAGATCTGAGTGCCCTACTTAGGTTGAACTTGAGGCAAGACTGGGAGATTTATTTCCCCCTGGTTAGTTTCCCACTAATCAAATGGGGCCTGCTTAACTAATTGTTGATACCAAACATTTGCAAAGAACATAGTCTGTTAGTAATATGAATGATGCTATGGGGTCATGAAAAAGGCTCAAGACTGGAACCTTCCCCATAAGGGCAGTCACAAAATGATTCAACAGTGATCCGTACAAATCTCATCTGAACACATTTTACAGACCCCTGTTGGACTAAAAGTGCTATCTAGATCTGTTCTAGGACTTGACCCTGCCTAATCTGGCTTTTGACCCACTGATGGTTTAAGTTTATTAACAATCTTGTTCATTAGATCTTTCCCATTTCTCTTTTTCTTTTTCACTCCTCAGAAGGCCTTTATGACATTGTAATCATTTATAATTTTAAAATGCCTTTAATAATGCTTAAAAACAGCAGTTGATTTTAATGGGTGCTGCTTAACCATAGAAGGATTGTATCTGCCTTGTGGTAATTCTTGCAACAATACTTGGGAATGAAAGTAGAGAGTTTATGACACATTTTATTATATTCCTAAATATGAAAGAGGATTCTAATTTAAAAATAAGTGGCTATACTTTTTAATTCTTATTTAGCCTCTGTAGCTGTTTTAATATCCCTTTTATGGTTGACTGGTCGATGTTTTAAAACAAGTTCTTCAGGGACTCTATGCCCATTAGTCCCTGGTAATAAAACCTGAACTTTACTAAAATAAAGCATGATGCCGTGGAGCAATTAAGAGGAGAACTTTCAGAGATGACTGTGAATATGAAGTACAATGATTTACTTTATTAATGGATTTAGGGAAAACTAGCCTACCTCTTTTAAGCTCAACTATATGTATTTAGGGTTTATATATATATATATAAATAATTTATTTCTTTGTTTGTCTCAGGGCAGTAGGAGGTTCCATAACAGACTCTTAAGGTACACCAGTCCTCTTTTTATGCCTGTCACTTCTGAATATGAGCCTTTATTTCTTCATTTTATATGGAAAATGGGGTGATGTCACTTAGGAAAGCATTTTCCCCAAAGTGGTTTTGGGAACCAGAATCTGGTAAGGTGTTATTTAAAAGCGATAACATAGTAAAGCTATGCTTTGTGCTTTAAATATTGGTTGGATTTACAGGATAGATCCCTAACCTGTTCGTTTTATGGAAAGACAAAATACAGGTATTCAATTTATTATAGTTTCTTAAAAACCGATCAACACAGTTGGCAGTTATTTCTCTAACATTATAGTAACTTCTTTGTGTTCATAAAACTTAGTTTTTAGAAGCTCTACGTGACCTTCCAGCCCCCTCTTCTGTTTCCTCTACTACCTACCCCCACCTCCCTTTCCCTGAATGGTAGCTCTGCTCCAGAGTTTTTACTATTTCCCAAATTTTCCATGCAGTGGACTTCTAGGTTCCCATTCCTCTGCTAGTGTTGTTCCCTTCCACGTTGTTGTCTTCTTTACGTTGTGCTGTCTCTCAAAATTACACATTTCTTTTGCATCCAACTCAGATGTTTCCTCCTTTTTGACCCAGAGTCCAGGGCTTCCTCATATACCCATGCAAGATATGCAGAACAGCCTGCCCCTTGATAATTGCATGTCAGGTGGTTACATAAGTTGAATATCCTTGTTTTTAGCAAATGTACATGGAAGAATTAATGCATTCACAGAGCATGATGTATGCAATCTACTCTCAAATGTTCAGAAAATAGATATATGACTAGACAAATGGATGGACGGATGGATGGATTGACAGATACATGGGTAAATAGACTGATATGGCACATGTGGCAAAACGTTATAATTGGTGGGTCTTTGTATTGGTGGGGGATCTGTTGGAGTTCTCTGAATGGGGTTTGTATTATTTTTGCACTTGTTCTGTAAGTTTGAAATTGTTTAAAAAGCAAATAAGTAACAGCCTATACAGCTGTATGCAGTGGCCTTGTCAGAATCCCTCCTCTGCCCAGCAAACTGATCCTCTTCTTTAGTCCAGGGCACTTTCTACATGTATGTGTTCGTGAACTTAATCATGTTAAACATAATTATTTGTGCATATATTTATCTCGTTCACCATACAGTGAGCCTCTTGAGGGCAGAGGCTGTCTTAATTGTCTTTGTATCCCAAACTGCCACATGGGAGATGCACAATAACTGTCAAATGAATGCATGAACAAATGCTTTCTTGCCTTAAGAAATGTCAAGAGAGGATTAACATAAGAAGTTGGGTGAATAGGATCTTTTTTTCGCCGTTGAAAGTCATTAGTCAGCCCACATGATATTATTGAGGAAATCTCTTATTAGAGCTAATGAGCATTAAACCCAGAGACCATCAGGAACTGGCCAAGAACCCATGGTTGCTTAGTGAGAAACCTGGATCTGGAAACTTGATCTTTTTAAATATATATATATATATAAATTTTTATTAGAGAAGTTGTGAACTTACAAAACAATCACGTATATGTGTGGAATTCCCATGCAATACAACCCCCCCCCCAACACACTACATTGTTGTGGAACATTTGTTACAGATTATGAGATAATATCATCAGACTATTACCACTAACTATGGTCTATAGTATACATTTTTTATATTTTTTCTATACCCCCTATTATTAACACAGTACATCTTTGGCATTCATGCAAGAATATTACAGTATTGCTGTTAACTATATTCCATTGGTTACGATGATTGTATTTTTCCTATGGTTCTCCACATTCTTACCACCTTGCAATAGTGATGTACATTTGTTCTAGTTCGTAGCAGGACATTCTTGTATTTGTACTATTAACCACAATTCTCATCCACCTCTGGGTCCCTAGATTATTCTCTAGCTTTCTTACAATTGACATTTACATCCCTAGACTACCCTTTTCAGCCACAATCACATTTATAAACTAGGTGTGTTAGTTCTACTGACTGTAATGTGTTACCGTCATCTCTATTATCCATTTCCACACTTTTACAGTCAAGTTAATGAAAACTTCTACATACGTTAAGCATTGGAAACTTGATCTTTTGGCTTCACAGCCAGATACCCTGGCAACTATGCCAAAGTAATTCTGGCGGACACACTTTGTTGCCTACCTAACAGTTAATCCCCTATCCCTACCCTGCCTTCTTCACCCCTGCACAGAGAGTCTTAATTTTGCTCAGCTGATGAGTAGAGCAGTCCCTTGATCTTAGAGATGATGGGCCCCTCTGGCAGCCCCAAGTGGTGAATCATTGGGTTCAGTCATGGCATTCCTAGACCCCTTTGCTGGATACTCATTTTCCCAGCCTCCCTAATGGGTAGGGGGCCATGTGACAAGTTCTGGCCTATGAGACATAAGGAAAAGTCTATTAAGGGGCTTCTAGGAAAAGTTTTCTTCCTAGTAAAAAGACAGGGTCTTATTCTTTGCCCTTTTAGAGGCTTCCTGCCTTTGCACACAGTGAGAGGATATGATGCTGGAGCTTTAGCAGCCCGCTTTCAATCAAGAGATGGCAAGAACACTAGGTCTTTGGACTGTGAAATGGTTTTAAGCAGAATAAAAGGGGATGGAGGGTAGGGTGCCCATGACCAAATAAGTTTGGGAGGCATTGGGTTAAGTAAAATTGAATGATCTTCATGACTGTAAAAATTTTCAGTCTTTAATACTCTCATGTTCATTGTTACTCTCCAGGAGGAGGCTATCATCTGGAGCATTTCCCAAAATGTATTTAACCGTACACCCTTTTTTAATGTAACCTTCTGCAGAACTGAGTTATTGGGAGGGGTTGGTATAGACTACTTCAGAAATACTGACCAAGGAGAGAAGTATAGTTACAGAGTGACAACTAAAATGGAGCATGAGTAAAGGGACATAGTTCATAAGGTTGAAAATACAGTTGAAGCAGGTTATTGTAGGGAAAAGGGAAGACCAACCATGGCTGGGACCTGGCAGAGAACATGGCCATGAGACCCTGCCAAGACCCTGGCCATGAGGTTCCATTTGGAACTCTTTCTGGGGTCAAGGGGAAGCCCCGGATACCTCCAAACAACAGGCCTCCTCATTGCCCCCTGAGAGCTAACAGATGGGGCAGCCAATCAGAACAATTGGGACACCTCCCCAACCTTAGGAAAGGGGAGGAGGAAAGTTCTTAAAAGGCCTAACCTGTGGCCCACCGTGTGCTTCTCACTCTGCAACATGCCTGCAAACCTTGTCTTGGGTTGTGTACTTATCTCATTTCTAGTTTTCTTGTTTCTTAATAAACTCTTTACTCTCTTGCCACCCTATGGTGTGTCCTTAAATTTTTTTAAGCGACATAGCTAAGAACCTGGAAGCCCAGAACCCACAGCGTTCGGCTAACACAGGAAGAGGCTGACTGATAGGGCAAGAAAGGTGCTTGAGGTTACAAGAGAGATGAAATATTAAAGGATTGCTGCTAGAGTTTCTTTTCAAGATGCAAAGATCACTATAATATTGTGTTTCTACGTTCCAGGAGAAGGTAGGCCCCTAAGTCCGAGACTCAATATATTTAGAGTCTACTTCCTGAGTTTTTGTTTCAGTTAGTATTCTTCCAGTTGCCAGAGACAGAAAACCAAACAGAAATTGACTTAAGTTAAAAGACTATATTGGCGCATATAATTGAAAAGTACATAGTTAACTAGCTTTAGGAAGAGTTTGATCTAGGGATTAATCATATCAATAGGACACATCTGTCTGCTCTGTTTCTTCTTGGTTAGTTCCATTTTCAGGTTTCTTGTGGCTCCTGGCAGCTTTGGGCTCTTCTCTTGTGATTACAAGATGGTTACAGCTCTTATAAAAGAGGAAGCACCTCTCTCTTTTCTCAGAAGCCCAGTTTCTTACCATGCCTCCTCAATCTGATTGAATTATGCTTCCATCCCAGAACCAGTCTCTATGACCAGGAGATAAGGCATATGCCGATTGGCGTAGAATGATTAGGTCTCCACCACCACCTTTCCACCCTCAGTTGTGGAAATTCCCAAAGGAAAACCAAGAGTACTGTATCTCCAGAGTATGGGGTGTTAAGAAAGTAACAAAAAAAAAAAAAAAGGAAACTCCCATATCAGAGCCCTTAGATTTTTATCCAGCATGATTTTAAATTCTAATCATTGGAATCTTTAGGGATCTGACAGCGTGAATTCGATTCCTCCATTTGGAGCACCCAAGGAAGTGAAGGGTGTTGACAGCCGGCTTGGGGAATGCTGATGCTTGCTGAAGAAGTCATGCAATAAATCCTCTTTGGAAATAAACAAAAAGCAGTTTTTGAGAAACCAGCTTTCACCCAAGACCAGAACCTGTCAGCCAGATGTCATTAGCTGGATTTATATGTGCCCATATCCAACCCTGAGTCAAAGGGAGATCTGCAAAGGGGATTTCTCTCTTTCGGAAACCTAGCAGAGGCAAGGGGAACACTTTCCGCGTAAAGTTTCAGAGAACCTAATGCATAAATCCCCTTAACAAACACTGGGATTTGGGTGTGTAACTCATCCCTCAACTTAGGTCCTTTGGAGACAAGTTGCCGTAGCTGCCATACGGCCAACACCACAAACTGAGGAAGGAATGGGGGGAATTTATGATGGAAATTGCTTAAAATGGTGTCTTTTTCATAATGTGGATAATGTGGCACTGTGCATATTTTTTGCGTTGAGGATCCTTGGTAGTCCCGGAGCTGTTGTTAAAGACACCACGAAAGCAGTGGGTTGCTGGTTGGTAGGCGTTGCTCCCTCTCTGCCATTTACTGCCTCATTGACCTTCATTTCTCCTCAAAAGTAGACTATGCCATTAAATTGGCTGGATTCTCTCAAACTCTGTGGTGGGTTAAAATGGGAAAGTCTCTGCACTACGGAAAATATCATTAATTTGTTAAGTTTCTGCTTCATAGGGAAATTTTTAAAGCCAACACGCTTGGAGTTTTTTCTAGATTGACAGACGTTCTTTGTATAGGCTTTGAGAAACATAGCACCTCAATCCAGACAGCATGACGTGATCTTTCTTTACCTACTTGTTGCAGTAGATGTAAAGTCAGGGCAAATGGTGAGTCCCGAAGGAAAGGATCCCGCGTGCAGCCTGCCGAGGAAGAGAACAGGAGTGATCTTGTATGATGATAAATGCTTAAGCTCTATTAGTGCTTGGGTGGTGGATTTGGCTGCTACTCAACAGCCTCCATGGCTGGCTTTTATAGGGTTTTTCTTTTCCTCCTCCTGTTTGGTTGTAGACTTATTTTGACTGAGGATTTACTTGTCACCTCATGTTGACATTTCAAGTTATTGCATTAAGAGAAACATAGAAGAAAGCAAACAAGCAAGTATATTCCAACAGGTCACCCAGCGTGTAGAAGTTGTACTCAAGTTTCAAAGAAATGAGGAGGGGTTAGGGTGAAGAATGGAGAACAGATATATTTATGAGTGAGAAAATCCCTCTTGGCTTTCTGAGCCTAAGTCAGAGCCTGGATTGTGGGTGTTTTTCTCAGCTACTGATGATTACTGGGACTGCTAAGCGGGAGAGATTCTGGTCCAACTGACATTGCCATGTAATTCTATGGAATCCTGCTAACATGCTGATTTCTCTGATTCTAAGTGACTGCAACAACAAAGAGAAGAACTCTGCTTTAAGAACTGTTTCCACTGTGTCTCTAGGGGACAGGTTTGCTTTGGTCTACAGGTTCCCCAAAGGCAAACTGAGACTATGTAAATTAAAGAAATAGAGCCAGTGACAAGAAGCTCTGTGGTTTTATTTGATTTTTCCAAAAAACATGTCCATCAGCATGTCTTAAACAGCACAATATGATTAAAGCACAGCACTAACCACCCATATATTGCATTTTAATTGGTAGAATGTGTGATGGATAGTAAAGTTGGAACCACTAGGTATCCTTTTACCTTTGAGCTATTTCTTTGATTCATCAGAATTTCTAACAACATAAAGTAGGAGTCAAGAAGTCTGTCCTTGGCACTAGGCTCTCTTGTGACCTTGGATAAGTCACTTAATTTCTTTGGACCCCATTTTCCTCAGCTATAAAACAAGAGATTTAAACTAGATAAGATCTAAAGGGCCTTCCACTTCTGAGTTTAGTTTCTTGAATTTTATTACTGAATTTTATGATTTTAAGTCTCTTTAGCATTTGAGTCACTTCCTTTATTTTATTTTATTTTATTTTTTTTTACGATTTATTTATTTATTTATTTATCCCCCCCTTGCTGCTTGTGTTTGCTGTGTCCATTCGCTGTGCGTCTTTTCTGTGTCTGCTTATCTCCCCCTTGCTGTGAGGCCCCGCTGCATCAGCCCACCGCGCAGCGCGGGCTGGCCTGCCCTCACAAGGAGGCCCCGGGAAGCGAACCCGGGGCCTCACACATGGTAAACGGGGGCTCTATCAATTGAGCCACACCCGCTTCCCACTTCCTTTATAATCTATGGCAAATTTGACTGTTGGCTAAACTTTGGATTTCTGGGCCTGATTCAGTGAATTTCATCAAACATTTTTAACTAGATTATGTTACCTTGGTGTTGGGGGGGGCGGGCAGAGATATCAATAGCAATTTAAATATTTCTTTCCCCGTCTTTTCATTCTATGAGCATGTTAATCCCAAAGTAAATGTGACACAGGAGTCAGTCTCTGTGCGTGCCTCTCCGAGAGTGAATCTTTCAGTTCTGTTTGATTCTACAGCTTAACATAAAGTGACTTCTTCATTTGGTGCTTGACTGAAGAAACACATCTGTTCCAGTAGTGAAGGAAAACCTAGCTGTATTGGACTTTCTGGGAAAAAAATGGTATATTGGGTTACCAGACAGGTAAATACTCTGTGTTCACTTTAAGGGATTAGTCAACTGTCATTTTGACTCTTCATAATTTTTGCCTTCTCTGCTGACTTCAGAACCTGATATCTCTGCCCTTTCCCCTGCTCCCCAAGCTTAAAGTAGGATTCATCTATAAACCCATTTAGATTTCTGTGCTTTTTCTCTGCTTCCAATTGGACTATGAAATGATTAGGAAGGAGTTGGGAAGGGGAAAGCATATAAATCCAACCCACTGTACTTTATGGCTCTAAGGGTACTGAACTTACCTTCCCAAGACTCATTCCTTTCCAGGGTCCCTTGGGAACTTGCCTGCCAGCATTTGTTCACCAGCTCTTGCTTTCAGAAAACATGTAAGCCACCAGCTTCATGCTGAGCCTCCAAATCCTGGGAAGATCTGGCCTCAGAAAGGGCTTCCTTTGGGACAGATAATTGGTGACAGACACTTGAGGAAAGAGACAACAAATTTCTACTTAAATACATACTTTTTAACCACTGAAAGCAAACAGATGGAAGGAGAACAGGAGAAGACACCAACAGGTGTCATGTAGTCTATCTGGTTATGAAGCTAAATGCTTAAATTTTATCAAATTCTAAGTGAACTTATATATTCCACTTTGGTCTCTTCATTCTTATTTTCCACTTGGTGGCAGTATCATGGAAGAGATGTCTACTTCTCTTAGTATCAGATTGCCCTTTAGAATTTCAGAAGCACTTCAGATCTTCAAAGCTCTTAATAAGCAGTGATCTTTTACAATTATTTTTTTAAGCAGTGATACGTTAAAAAAAAATAAATAAATAAGCGATTGCTTTAGTTTCCTGTTGCTAAAACAGATGCCATACGATGGATTGACTTAACTACAGGACTTTATTGGCTCATGGTTTCAGAGGCTAGAAGACTTGCTTCCCCCGGGGTAGGTATCTTCTGGCTGGCCAGCAATTTCAGGGGTTCCATGGCTTTTTCATCACATGACAGTGCTTATGGTGATGCCTTCTCCTTTCTCTTTCGGGTTCTTTTGACTTCCAGTTTCTGACTGCTCCCTGTGTGTGACAGTTTGAAGCTTTTTTGTGGATCCGAGAAAAGATTGTTATTGGAGCTAATCCATTCCTGTGGGTGTGGGACCCTTTGATTGGATTGGATTTAGTTGGGGGGGGGTCTTTGATTGGATTAATGGCATGAGGCATGACCCAAGATGGGTCTTGGTCCTCTTGCTGGAGTCCTTTCTAAACAGAGAACTGAAAGTAGCAGATATATATAGAAAAAGCTCCAGAGATGGAGAGAAGGAAGCCACAGACAGAGCAACCAGAAGCTGAAGCAACGAGACCCAGAAGAGAAGCAGATGCCTCCATGTGCCTCGCCATCTGAGAGACGAGTCCAAGATCGCCAGCTGCTGATCCTTAGTGAGAGAACACCTCTGATGATGCCTTTATTTGGACATTTTCAGAGCCCCAGAACTGAAAGCTTTTGTCCTAATAAATTCCCATTATAAAAGCCAACGCATTTCTAGTATACTGCTCCCAGCAACTTTTAGCAAACTAAAACACTGTGTCTTCTCTTTCTGTGTCCAATTTCCTTTGCTTATAAGGACTTCAGCCATATTGGGTTAAGACCCACCCTCATTCAGTTTGGGCACACCTTTCCAATAACATGTTCAGAGATCCTATTTACAAATGGGTTCACACCCACAGGACCAGGGGTTGGGACCTGAATGTGCATTTTGTGGGATACATGATTCAGTCACCAACAATGGTCTTTGAAAACTTGTGGCATCAAAAAGACCGATAATAATAAGTGTTGACAAGGACGGGGAGAAGTTGGAATCCTCATACAGTGCTGGTGTGAATGCAAAGTAGTACAGTCACTTTGAAATACAGTCTAACAGTTCCTCAAAAGTGTAAACAATAGAATTACCATATGATCCAGCAATTCCATTCCTAGGTATCTGAAATTCCTGTGTGTTTACTGATTTATCCTCTTTCTTCTCTACTGAAATGAAAGCTGCATGAGAACAGGACTATGTCTGTCTTATCCCCAGGGCCCGACTCAGTGCCTGACACATGTGCACTCATTACATATGCACCAGATAAATGAACGAGCATTATGGAGTGTCCTGCTCCTCAGCTGAGAGTGGCTAGTCCCAGAGTAAATGTAACAAGTCCCAGTTTTGTTAGTGTGGCCCTCTGTAGTGAGAAGTGTACAAAGCCTTTTTCCTGGGTGCCTTTATTTCCTTTCTTTGAAATATTCTGAGATATAGGGAATGCCGAGGTGTTGCAACTTTGTTTTCCAGGGGGTCCCAGAGACATGGGAAAAAAACTTATGGATGGCCTCTCTCTAAGCCAAACTCAGCATTTGAATGCATTACCTTCCCCCCAACGTGGGACATGACTCCCGGGGATGAGCCTCCCTGGCAACGAGGGATTAAAACCAAGTGCCAACTGGCAACATGTTCAGAAAAAGACCTTGAATAAAAGGGGGAAAAGGTAAAGAGAAATGAGTTCACATGGCTAAGAGACTTCAAA
>JAQZBX010038704.1:0-14624 GCA_029593785.1 Cabassous unicinctus | reverse complement strand
TCAGATGAGGAAACTGAGACCAGAGAGATGAAACGACATGTCCAAAGTCATACAGCTATCCTCTCTGTAGACTGTGCATCAAAATGATGGAAAATTACCCCTCTTTTTCATGTTAATGACCATAAGAGTGAAATTTCTTAGAATTCCTTCTATATTGATTTGTTACAGTCAATGTAGGAAAAATAGAACTGAATGTTAAGGATTACATTATTTCAAATTTCCTAGGACGCTCAACATATCCTATTATTATAAATTATTTAATTCAGTGTAGATTTCCTAGTTCAAAGCCAATGGGAAATTCTGAAGTTTTTTTTTTTTTTGACTGAGGAAACAGCCAAGCTGTTGGAAGATATTCTTGAAATACATTTCCTAAAGTTCACTGGAAGATGATCAGTGAGTTGTTTGGCATTTGTACTTCCTTCTCAGAAGGCTTTTGACTCTGCTGGTATAAGCATCCGGCTTTAAGTACACATTAAAGAAACCACAGTCTTAATTAAACTAAAATGAAGTCTGTCCATTGTACCACATTTACTTTTAGCTAACTTTTTCATTGGAAAGGAGGCAAAAATGCTCTCAATTAATCATTTCCTTGGTATTCTCATTTGCTGTCTTAAAATGATATTCAACAGGAATCATACTTCAAGTATCTGATGCTAGACAGAGTTGTGAAATGGCTTGGGACAGTTTCAGAGAGCAGAATTATCTAATCTATTGGTTTAAGCATTGGATACAGTTTATGGAAAACAAGGACTCTCTCTCCCTCTTGGAATATATTTTGGAAGCGTTTCTTTTAGGTTTTACTTAGGTCTTCCTGTTTCGAGGGCTGACATTGAGTTACAATATCGCAGAATCAGTGACAACTAAAACCTCAGAAGACCAACCTCAGAATGCAAAGCCATTCGATTTGATTTTATCCCCCACCCTCTTGCCGAGTTCCTGAGCAGCTGTCCTGAGTCATTTTTACCACAAGCAGAAATGACAGGTAGTGTGAGTGGGGCTCACTTTCCTACAACAAATTGTTGCTTCTCTGCTTCACTGTACTGCCAGCTCTCAAAATCTTGAGGGTGGAACTCAGAATTTCCAGGAGCGTACACATTAATGCAGTTGTTTTACTCTGATGTCACATACCTTTTTAAAAAATATCAAGGACTCCAGGATGCCTAGAGAGTACTGGAGCAAAGCTTTCTAAGACTTCCAAAACATCTCTCTGTCCCGCCTCTCTAAGACCCATCTCTCACCACTGTTCCCCTTTGCCATGACCTCTTGGACTCCTCTCCATTTCAGGGACTTCCCCACCCCCACTCTTCTTATATACTTGGCTTGGAGTGCCCATCCCTCTTCCCCATTCATGTCCTTCACATGCTCTTGCTGCCTGTCCTATCTCCTACCCTCACGTAGAAATGATCAGTCCTGAGACCTTCCTATCACTACAACATCACCTGATTAACACTATTTTAGTTCTTTATGTATCAATGACCCCTGCTAAGCAGTAAGTACTTCAAAGCTGGGGATTATGACCTAATTTTATTCCCAGTGGCTGGGACAGATGTTCAATATGTTTGCTGAATGACTACAAGAATGTAAGAAAAAAGAAGGAACCCCAAACTACATACCCTAAATCATTAAAATAATAACAAAAAAACTATATGTGTAAAGAAATCATAATTTATAATAGTGTCTTTCTATTCTGTCTTTTATGTTGAGATAGAAAGAAGCAAAAGAGTTGATGTTGCAGAAAAGGTGGAGGACAGACAACTGATGTCTTTACTAGAAATCAGAAGACCCAGATTTGAGTTTCTGCTTTGTTAGTCTCTGCCTCCTAAACTACGGACAATTTACATATATAAAATTAAAATTTACACCTGACTTCATTCCAAAGCAAGCCTTAAGCAATAGCTGGCAAACAGTTAGGTGAGCTTTTCTTTTCCCTTCTTAAATTAGTTTAAAATGGAGATTAAAATACCTGCTTTACCTGCCTCACAGTGTGTGAGGCCCATAGGTGGCTAAAAAGCACTCTATAAACTATACAATGACATGTAAATGAAAGGCAGCATTATTGTTAGAGGAAGGAAAGAAAAGGACAAGAGTATCTTTCATTCAATAATCCTTTTCTGAGTGGGAACTGTGGGCCAGGCAAGGTAACAAGTATTAGAGATTCAAAGAAAAACTGGAGACTCGTGGGTGAGCCTCCAGTCGGGATCCCAGTCTGCTCCCAGCTGGACTCGGAGCCACTCTCTTCACAGTGCCCCACCCACCAACCACAGTCCCCATGGATATGGCAAAGGGACAGGTGTCCCTCTGAGGCCGGGACAGCACTGAATACTGAAAAGGCTCCACACACACTCTCTCTGCCTGGTGCCCTACCACACACTCACACTCTCCTAAGGAAGGTTTTACCAGTGGTTGTGCCAAGTAAGTCCCCAGAGTCGGGATATTTGCAATTTGACAGGGTATAGCAGAGCTGGACACTGCTCACTTGAAATGAGGACTGCAATGTAATTTAACTTTACTGTTTTTCTTGCACGAAAGAATCAATAGCTAAGCAAACATTATGTCAGAACATTTATTTCTGAAATTGTTTATCAAGGATTATTCCTTAGCATCCAGGCTGGTTAAGTTCCAAATTTTCAGGAAGTTTTAAAAATCAAAGATTTTACTTCTTTAGGCCTTATGCTAAAGATTAAATTCATTCATTCCACAATATGTACTTAGTGCTTATGGCACAGCAGGCAGGTAGGCAGGTACTGGGGAAACAGCCATTAACAACCAGATGCAGCTTAAAGCACATAGTTACACAATTAAGTTTAATTACAGTTGTGATAGGGGCTACAAAAGGAGCCCCTCAGGGTTCCCTGCTCTAATGTACTTGTGAGGGGCAGGGAGGTGGATGAGAGGAATCAGGGGATGCTTCCCTGAGACAAGGACTTTCAGGCTGAGGCCCAAAGCCTAGACTGAGCAGGCCAGGGGAAGGGGAGGGAACTGCAAGCCTGCACGCTCTAGGACGGCAGGGACTTGCCCGAAGTGTGAGGAGAGGAGGAGAGGCGCCCAGAGAAGCAGCGAGGGGTCGTCCTGCAGGGAAGCCACTGCCACAAGTGCTTTAAGCAGGGGAGTGACATGATCAGTTATGCATTAAAAAAAAAAAAGTGCACCAATGTTCATAGCAGCATTGCTCAGAAGAGCCAAAAAGTGGAAACAACCCAAGTATCCATCAACTGATGAGTGAATAAACAATGTGGTATATCCGTAATGGAGTATTATTCAACCATAAAAAGGAATGAAGTACTGATTCATGGTACAACATGGATGAACCTTGAAAACACTATGCTGAGTGAAATAAGTCAGACACAAAAAGACAAATACTAGATGATTCAACTTAATATGAGGTATCTAGAATAGATAAATACATAGAGACAAAAAGTAGAAGGGGGGGGGAATTGGGGAATTATTGCTTAATGGGTTTCTGTTTTGGGATCATGAAAAAGTTCTGAAAATAGTGGTGATGGTTACATAAGATTGTGAATGTACTTAAAGCCGTTGAATTGTATACTTAAAAATGGCTCAGATGGTAAATTTTAAGTGATGTATATTTTACCATAATAAAAACAAACTATACCAAAAAAAAAAAAGATGACTTCGATAGTTTGGGGTAGTGGTGAGAAGCTGGGCAGGGGTGGGAGCAGGGAGTCATTTCTATTTCACAAGCCTTTATTTCATGGATGAAGATACTGAGCTTCAAAAGTCAAGTAATTTGACAAAGATTACACACAGGGATATACCTACCAAAATGGCAGGATGTTATTTTTCAGACTCTTGGCCTAGTGTGTGTTTTTCCTCCCCATAAAGTCACCTTCCACTCTGTTACTGTGAATTTGGATTCATAGCTTTCCCAATCTTTGATTCACATCTATATAATCAGAGAACTGACTGTGCTTTCCCACCACTTTGAACTTAGTGATTTTAATAATAATACTAGTAATCATTTGTTAGGAAACAGCCTTGCTAGGTGCTTTCTACTTCTAATCTTTACAACAATCTTGTTAGGCAGGTATGATTCTTACTTTTCCACATTTGAAAAAATTGAGCCTCAGAAATACTTATTTTTAAAATTGCCCAAGGTCACACAGGTACATGTGGGATCAGGCTCCACTATGCCGACTCCAGATTTTATCATTAGCAAATTCTAAATTCTGGGCTTCTGGGAAAATCACAACAGGATCTACCTAAATTCCTTTGGAATATGCATGAAATTGTTGGAAAAGTAAAATACATATATAGTCACAATGAGTAATATGAATTAAGAAAACTTTTAATCTAGCATGCTAATAATGCAAAATTAAAAAAAAAAAATGCTCCTCCAACCTGCTTCAGGTATAAACACTGGTAATAACCACATGGCTGGCTGGGACAAGATCAAAAAAAAAAATCCCCTTAAAATGGTCTGATGTACAACTTTGTGGGAAGAGTACTGCTGATTACTGAAAGGGTGGGGCAAATGCAAAAAAAGAGGTAATTTCTGACTGACCTGCTCCTGAACCCTCAAACTGGAGGAAATGGAATTTAAAGTCAGCTTCCATATGGTAAATGCTCCAAAAATTGGAGAGCGTGTATAAGAAAATAGAAAAAAAAGTCTGGCCCTCTCTAATGACAAAGTTATCCCAAAAGAAAATGAAAGACGAAGCATATCATAGAAGCAATTATAATCCCCTGAAATAAACCTTGCATCATGCAAGAAATTTTCAGGAAACAGCTGTTATTCATTCTCAGGGAGATATAAAGAAACACCTCCACTATGAAAGAGAACAGACTAGGATGCATTCTATGATAGAAGAGAGAAAATCTTCACTGCATACAGTAAAAATTAAAGTCAAGGCTGTAGAAAATTGGGTTAGTGAATCAGAAATAGATACAAGAAACACAGACGGAAGGTTGAAGAAATAATCAGATGTTGAAAAGAATGTGAGAGAAGGTGGTAGACATAGAAAATAGAGTGTGGGGATGCAAGCAATGGGAGTCTCTAACGGGCGAAGAACATCTCACGAAAGACAGTCAATTTTCCAGGACTCGATACCAAGGCCAAACACAAAAAAAACCTACGGGTTAGAGACTGGAAATGCACAATGTTTATATTTGTGAGCAGAAAGAAACACTAAGGCATACCAATTTAAAGATACAAAGGCAAACAAAAGCATTCTTAAGTCTTCAAACCAGATTACTTTCAGATAGGTGAAAATTAGGATGGCTTTAGTTTTTCTCGCTGTAAAAATCTAATGGAGGAAACAGGAGAATAATAATATAAGGGCTGGGGGTGGGGTGGGCTGAGGGTGGGGAATAAAGTCTACAGCCTATTTATTTATTTTGAAGACTTATTTATTTCTCCCCACCCCCTCATTGTTTGCACTTGCTGTGTTTGTTCATTGTGTGCTCGTCTTCCTTGTAGGAGGCACCAGGAACTGAACCTGGGCCTCCCATGTGGGAGGGAGGTGCCTAATTGCTTGAGCCACCTCTGCTCCCTGCTTTGTTGTGTCTCTCATTATGTTTTCCTCCTTGTGACTCTTGTGTCATCTTGCCATGCCAGGCCATCACATCAGTTTGCTGTCTTGCTCATCTTCTTTAGGAGGCACCGGGAACCAAACCGGGACCTCCCATGTGGTAGACGGGAGCTCAATTGCTTGAGCCATATCTGCTTTCCCTACATCCTATTTTATTTACTGTAATTCAAGATGCTTCTGCCTGCTAAAAAGACCAGATCATCCCTCTAGTAATTTTACAAATGCAGACTGCTGCCCCAAATACCAGGAACAGATTAAAAGGGTAAATCTCTTAAAGGGGAGATTATCGATGTTGAAAACAGTTTGGGTGACCATTGGAATCAATTTTCCATTCAACAATAATTAAGCAAGATATCCAGGGAAGGAGAGTTGGTGATAAAGAAGGATATTATGACCAGTGGTCATAAGTATTGCTGTCAATGAATCTAATACTTTAGGAAATTGTTGAAACAAAAGGGAAATAAAAATGAAACCTCAAAGGAAAGTAAAAAGATTTTTCAAGACCCTCAGGATTAATAAATGAAGTATGGGAAAAGGAGAGTAAAGAGAAAAAGTCAAAAGGCACAGAATTACTTATATTCTTAAAATGGAGTAAAGAATTACATTGTCCAAAGAGGTAGCTATCACTCTCACCATTATATCACCATCACATCACCATCACCAACACCATCATTATCAAAGCTATTTCTGATATAGTACTTACTATGCAGTAGGCACCATTTTCAATGTTTTAATCCTCAAAACAAATCTATGAGGTGGATGCTATTATTGCCCCCATTTCACAGATTAGGACACTGAGGCCCAGCATGATAGAGTAATTTGCTTAAGGCCCAGGACTAATTAAGTGGGATTCTAATACAACCCTTAACCTCTACACTCTCCTGCCTCTCCATGATTAGTTAGGACTAGAAAAATGGAGCATGTACAGGATACATTTAAAAATAACCAGTATTACATTTAAAGCAATAATAATCACTATAGCAACTACAATTTGTAGAGGATCTATTATGTGCCAGGCACTGCATTAAGCATTTTAGACATGGGCTTATTTAATCCTAATAACCCTGCAAGAAATTGTAAAGATTAAAATTATAAAGGTAAAGTCATTGTAAAGATTGTAAAGGTTTTAAGATTCTTGCCCAAAGTCACCTAGCTGGTGAGTTGCAAAACTATGATTTGAACCAGTGTCTGTGCAACCCGGAAGCCTTCCTTGCAATGTTTCATCCCATGCAGGGCAGGATGTTTACTTTCTGAATGGCATTAAAAGGGAAAAGGCTACCAGGTCAACTTTGTTTTAAAAGGCACAGTGACTGCTTCCATCAAGGTTATCCAATGACCAGCTAGTAGCCCAATTCATTTCATCCATTTTTAACCCCCGCCCCCCATTACTGCTGTTTTTTTGTGTGTGTCCATTCACTGGGTAACTCTCTGTGTCCATTTCCTGCCCTCTTCTCATCCTTCTCCTACTGTCTTCACTGGGGTTCGATCCTGGGAACCTCCGATGTGGGAGAGAGGCATTCTGCCACATGCGCCACCTTAGTTCCTAGTAGTAGCTCAATTCAACAGATGTTCTTCCCCAGTCATCTGGCAGAGTTTACCACTCCCTTCTTTAAATTCCTTCCTTCCACTGCTGTCTTCTGATTTTCCTTCCACTTGACTAGACTTTACTTTTCATTCTCCGTTACTGGGAGGCTCTATCTTTGTCCATCCCCTTACTTGTCGGTGCTTCTTTCTCTGGGCAAGCATTCTTGCCATTCCACAAAAATGACAACTAAATATTACACATACGCTAGATAGACACACACACAAATGTGTGTATCTGCCTACTAAATACACTCATACATACATGTATACATACAGCATTTATGTATCTTTCAAAATAACTCACAACTATACCATTCTAGAAACTTTCCCTGTTTTGTTTCTTCTTCCCTGTCTGCTGTATTCTCATCACCACGTGGACACCTGTCACGTGAAGCTGAAATATCTATTTGCTCATTTATCTCTCCCACAAAATTGCAAAACTGTTCACTTCTATATCCAAAACATGGAGTACAGGTCTGCTATGAGGAGCTACTCAAGAAATATTGATTAATTAAAGATTAAAAGAGTAGGGAGAAAGCATAAAAGAGAATATTAAGTTAAATGACAATCCACTTTAAAGAATATAAATAATAATCAAAACATGTAAAAAGTAAAATGGCCTTGAGGGATGATGTTTATTCTTAGTTAAGTCAGCAAGAGTTTTAAAGATAACATGCTCCTTGATGGTGAGGCTATCAATTCTGCCTCTTATCTCACTGTTGTAATTGGCAGTCTCCATACGCTGCTGGTAGAGGGCAGGAGGCAATATATGTCAAAAACAATACAGTTATTCATAACCATCAACCCAATTATCCCACTCCTGGAAACTTATCTAAGGAAATAAATCAACAGAAGAAAATGGCTTTGTTTGGGGTTATGCTTTACAGAAGCATTATACACTAAACAATAATGAAAACCAGGAAATAGTATAATACTCACCAGCAGGATAAAAGCTAAGGAAAATCAATTTGATGTACAGTTACACATCCATTAAAATTTAACAAGATGTCTGTAAAGGAAAATGGAAAATGATATAATGCGAAGAAAAAACTGGCATACAAAATGATATGCTGGCCATGACTGTAACTCGGTAAAAACTGTTACTTGCACCTGGGCAAAGACAGACAGCATCTCATAAAAATTAACAAAAATGAAAAATGTGCTGGGATGATCAGGCTATTTATGACTTTTCAAACAAATTTTAAGACACAGCTGCTATGAAACAAAATAATGAGTGATTTATCGCAGTAGAGTAACACAGGCACAGGTTCCAGATGTACGAGCTTTACTATCTTACATAAGCAGCTTAACTTCTCTGAACTTCAGCTTACTCATCTGTAAAATGGGGGAAAACTATATTGCTATTCCTTAGTAGATTACATTAGATTAAATTAAATTATGCAACAAAGCACTTACTATGTACCTGGCACTTTTTAAGCACTTTACAAATATTAACTTGTTTGTTAAAAAACATTTTAAGATGATGC
Source organism: Cabassous unicinctus (assembly GCA_029593785.1). Taxonomy (NCBI): domain Eukaryota; kingdom Metazoa; phylum Chordata; class Mammalia; order Cingulata; family Chlamyphoridae; genus Cabassous; species Cabassous unicinctus. The sequence goes on along the minus strand of JAQZBX010038704.1, from coordinate 6,004 downwards.
AAAAAGAGGTTCAGTAATTTACAATGACAATAGCTAGAAAACAACATAATAAATTCCAATAGCTCTCCAATGTCCACAGGCTGAAATTCTGCAGTAAAAGAAGCTGTTAACATTTATTAAGGGGCAGATGTGGTTCAAATGGTTGGGCATCCGTCTGCCATATGGAGGGACCTGGGTTCGATCCCCGGGATCTCCTGGTAAAATTAAAAAAAAAATATATATATATAGAAGGTGCATGGGCTGCCAGGCTCTGTGTGCTGGTGAGCCGCCAGGCCCCGGGAGCCATGCAGCAAGATGATGACGTAAAAGGAGAGAGACAAAACGAGATGCTCCGAAAGCTCCGAAAAACCAGGAGCCGAGGTGGCACAGATGGCAGAACACCTCTCTCCTACATCGGAGGTCTCCAGGATCGAATCCTGGTGAAGACTGGAGGAGGAGGATGAGAAGAGATGAAACAGACACAGAGAACTGCCCAGCCAATGGACACAAAAACAGCAAATGGGGAAGGGGGGGTTTAAAATGGATCAAGTAAATAAATAAATCTTAAAACAACAACAACAACAAAAAAACCATTTATTGAGTGTCTGCCATATGGCAAGTATCGTGCTACGTGCTTTTCTTGCATTATCTTATTTAGCTCTGGCAACAATTCTAACAGGTCGGTACTATTATTATGTTCTCAGGAAACTCAGGCTCAGAGAGGTTAAGTAACTTGCAAGTTAGTGAGAGAGCCAAGATTTGAACATGGGTCTGCTTGAGTTCAGAGCCTGGTATTTTGCCACTACATGATAGCCTGCTCAACTCTGTTAGGATGGGGTACAAAGTCTTTCAGAATCTGAACCTCAACCACACTCTCTTCAAATCAGATCATGAAGAGTTCTGAGTAGACACCGTGAACTTTTTTAAGTACCTGGCTTCTACTCCTCTTGTTCCTCACCTGATCTTCCTTAAAACTCCTATTCATCCCTCAAGGCTCTACCTTCCCATAATTGAGGCACAATAAATTGCTTCCTATCTGCTGTGATTTTCTTTTAGACTGCAATTTGTATTTATAAGTCAACATGTTCCATATTGTTTTGGTAATTTTTTTACCAGTCTGTTTCTTCCACACTCTTCATTTCACAAAGAGAGCATATTTTACATAATGTTATATATTTTTGTATTTCTGACTCTATGCATAGTTCCCAGCACATGATAAGGATGCAATGATTACTTTACTTGCTGAATGAACAAATATTTCCAGTTTGGAGAATATCCACAAGAACCACTGGTCAACACTGGTGCATCATTTGCTATATAGGAAGGATGGGGCATCAGGAACCCATCTTTCTCTATACTGTTTTTCATAGAGCTTTGATGCTGAAAATAGTTTAGCAATATAAGAATGTAAAGTGGACCCCTCTACCAGGAAGGATTCCCTGATATGCTAAATTTAGTTAAGGTATGCCCAGTATCATGTACCGGTACCCTTTAGGGCTGTTAATACACTTCCTGGAAACTGCCTGCTCACTGGCTTGCCTCCCTCTGTTAGACAGTGCACCCCTTGAGGACAGGATTCCAGGTATTCCTTATAATCCCTCAAATCGAGGATAGTAACCTAGAATATAACTGGTGATTAACAAATTATTTTTTGAGTAAACGAATGAAGGAATGGGGCTGAGACATTTTCTTTCTCTAGGTTCTTGTAAGATATTTTAGCTTGTAGGATGCTCTTCTATGCCAAAGTCATATTTAAACAATGCCTCAATTTCACGGTACCCCTTAAATTTTGTGTGAAAATTAAATGAATATGGTGATAATAGGACAATATTGTTAAAGTGACTAATCCCACTTATTTATACAATTGGGAGTGTTTGGGATGGGAGATTTTACGTTGTATGTATGTTACCACAAGTAAAAATAATTTAAAAAATTTAATGAAGAACTTTAAAGGTTAAACCACCTGTCTACCTATGTTGAATATTTCTGTACTCTCATCAATGATTGGGAAATCACTGGGCGCTCTAACCCTATAAAGGACTTTTTCCCCTCTAAAAAATGAATAGAACCTTTTAAGAAAGTAAATATGTTTCCCCACTTAAACAGTCTTACAATATTCACAAAAGCAAAAGGTGCATTGGGCAGAAATATTCTTTCTTCTGAACCTCAGATCAGTTCAGTGCTGAGAAACTATTTGAAAGCTTTTAGTTGATGAAGATGTCTTCACAAAGGGAAATAAGATGTGGGATATTGTACATTCAAAGCTAATTTTAATTATACTGGCTACTAGGGTTATTGAGAGACGGCAAATTTTTAGTTAATTAGTAGGCTCTTGAGACAAGAGGGCCCCCTAAAGAAAGGCACAGTTTTTTTCCAATAATGAGAGATGGCAAATTCTAGTTAAATACTATTCTGTAAACTCACAAACTCGCTAATAAAAAAAAATGCATTTCCACTCTTACAGTAAGTTTTAGTAATTTTTTCTCAAATTACAATAATGTGAATTAATTTAAACTTGAAAATTAGCAGTTAAGACTAGGGATCTTCCACTTAAAACACAACAATCTAGTCTTAGCAACCATATTGGGAAACTTCTTTAAGAAACGAAAAAATTATTAATATTGATTATAATACTATATTTATAAGTTTAAAGGCCTGAAATTGGAATTAATTAGAAGATCCAACTTAAAAAAATTCTACATATGTTGTTTAACCACAGTGCTTGGAACCTTCCGGTAACTGGTAGGTTTTGAGGGCAGCTGATGCAGATAGAAATCAGGAAATAAGAGATAAGGGGAATAACAGCTATCTTTCATTAAGTACTTACTATGTGCTGCAGTGTACTAGATGTGTTTAAAAAAGCATTTAACTTATTCCTCAAAACAAAACAGAAAGATAGAAGTCATTATTTATATTTCATTAATCATCTATTTTATAGATGAGGGATTCAGGTTCACAGAGTTTCAGTAAGGTCATCTAGTCGGGAAGTAGCTTGGCTAGGTTTGATGGCAAAGTCTGCTTTCTTAGGCACATTACAGATGTTGGCTTTTATCTGAGAGGATTTTTATAAATACCATAAGTGCTTTTGTTTTCCTGCATGCGATACATTTACTCTTTTGGGTGTCTGGTACTTTACAAGGGAGTTTTCCTCAGGACACAAGGATGAGGTGGATGTTTCTCTGTCAGCTTTCCTTTTAGAAGAGAAATTCGATCCAAGGATGCAATCTTGGTTTCTGAAATCAGTGAGATTTCCCACAATGGTTTTCACATAAAATGGTTTCTATCTCTAAGATGGCTGCCATAGTGTCTCCTATTCCACATGGTCCTCTGTAATTGCCCTCCCTCTGATTAAAAGATTTTCTACTCCTTTAATCTGGATGTGACCTATGAATGTTTTAGAATAGGTGTCACTGCCTCTAAAAAGCCATTTACCAGGTAAGAAGTACTACCTCAGCCTACCGAGTTAGGAGAAACCCAGGCCACATGGAAAAGTCATATGTAGGTGCCTGTTGGTCGTCCTAGTTGAGCTCACAGCCAGCATGAACTGCCAGCCATGTGAACGAGCCACCTTGAACATCCAGCCCAGTTGAGCCTTAGGATGACTGCAATCCCAGCTGACATCTTTTTTTTTTTTAAGATTTATTTATTTATTTACCAGCCCCCCACCCCCACCCGTTGTCTGCTCTCTGTGTCCACTCGCTGTGTGTTCTTGAGTCTGCTTGTCTTCTCTTTTAGGCAGCACCGGGAACTGATCCTGGGACCTTCTGGAGTGGGAGAGAGGCATTTACTCTCTTGCACCACCTCAGCTCCCTGGTCTGCTGTGTCTCTTATTCTCTCTCCTCTGTGTCTCTTTTTGTTGTGTCATTTTGCTGTGCCAGCTCTCTGTGCGGGCCAGCACTCGGTGTGGGCCAGCTCTCCGTGCTGGCCAGCTCGCCGCAAACGCCAGCTTGCCTTCACAATGAGGCCCCAGGAATCGAACCCTGGACCTCCTACATAGTAGATGGGACCCCAATTGCTTGAGCCACATCTGCTTCCCCCAACTGACATCTTAATGCAAGTATATGAGACACCCTCAGCAGGAACTGTTTAGCTGAGCTGTCAACCCACAGAACCATGAGATAATAATAACTTGTTATTTTAAGTCACTATGTTTTGGAGTGGTTTGTTATGCTATGATAGATTTGTTGTTGGTGGTGGTTTCCTTCTGGGGTGAAGCAACTGGGAGCAGCTTTTTTGGGAGCATATATTAAAATACCATACATACCTGAAGCAGTGGCTAAGCTGTAGGTGAAGTCAGCAAATTCTCTTGTTGAGGGTTATTCCCTTAAGGAATTGAGGGACTATGAAAATGAACCTTATAAACTTTCTGCGCTTACATTTTGGGCACTTCTCAATGAATAGACTATAGAGAAGTGTTATGTTCCAAAGCTGATGCTTTTATTTTTATCCAGAAAACAAGAGTGGGTTCTCAGCAAAATGATTAAATATATTTGGAGTTAGTTTGCCATAAGGCTGTCAAACAATTCTACTTTTTTTTTTTTTTTTAAAGAAATACAATAGTCAAGCATGATTTAGTTCCTGAACTGTTTCAGAATGTCAATAAACTGATTTATGTTTGTACTACCTGCCAAATTTTACCCAAGCCAAAGAGAGAATATTCAGCAGCAATGACCACATGTAAAAGAATATAATGCTGGGGACAGAATGATACTCCAAAAATACTTGTAGTTTAAGTATAAGCAGAAAATGATGTTTAGATAAAAAAATAAATTCTGTTTTAGGGGATGTCAGAAGGCTAGCACAGATTTAGCCATATCTCCTCAAATCCTGGATTTATAGTTCGTTTTCTGTTTTTAACAATGACCTTAAGGTCCAGTCTTGCTGAATGACCAAAGAAAAATTTACAAATATTCAAAATCCTGTATTTACTAAGAGAAGGAAAAATATTTCAGAAAGCCTTTCAACAACAAGGCAAGAGTAAAGGAATCATGGTGCTTGATCAGCACACTCCACTTGCTGGGTAATTTGATTAATTCAGGTTTTCTGTTGCTAACTCTAATAATAAAATATAAAAATGATTGCCACTTTGCTAAATAATGGGAATAGTTACCCAGCAGTATTTTTTTTTCTTTTTGTATCTTTTAAAGAATTCCTAAAAAGCCAAAGCAATTTTGTCTACATGGTGAATGTGTTTACCTTCCTAGTTTACAAAGTCCTGGAAAGTTACACTGCTACACATATTAATTTATCACGCCCCCTCTTGCACAGCAAAGTTTCCACTGTAAATTCGCAATTGAGTTGGAAATTTGGTGAACGGCCCCTTCCCTCCTCTCACAAAAATGCCCATTACAAAAAAAAGAGCAACTAATTTCTGAGTAGGAGTAAAAGCATGAATGTGCTGTAAAGGATTTTCTGCCCAGCTTTTTGTACAAGTTCCTTTTCCTGAACACATTCCTAAAAACATTAAAATGCAGGAAAGAATAAAAAGAAAATAAGAATCTTCCATAACCCCGCCAACCAGAGATAACCCTCCATGCCCTTTTGGTCAGTTTAACATTAGCAAACTTCTCTTGTAGGTTATTCTTTGATGCACTTTATGGTCTGATCAGAAAATTTCCTGTTTATATCACAGCACTGATATGGCTTTTGCTTATACAATTGGAACCCTAAGCCAATCCTCTTTGATGGTGATATGGATGATTTCTTGGTTAAAAAACAAAAATCAAAACGAAACGAAACACCTAAATGCTGGGAAAGAATGATGTTATCGAAGAAAAGGATAAAATTAAAACTAGTAGACAACACTGGAAGCTTATGATCAAATTGCTCTGAAATAAAGTAGGAAGAATACACTGTATAAGTTTTATGATAATGTGATGACAAATTAAGATGTTACAGCTGAAAGTCAATTTTCCATGGAAACCAATGATATGAGAATAATCACTATAATAACCAAAATTTATATAAAAATAAAATGAAGGAAGTTTTAATAGCTAATTCTAAATTTCAAATCAATGCTATTTTT
>JAQZBX010038703.1:0-23309 GCA_029593785.1 Cabassous unicinctus | reverse complement strand
TCTGTGTCTGTTTCCTGCTATCTCTGCTCATCCTCCTCCTCCAGTCTTCACCAGGATTCAATCCTGGAGACTTCTGATGTAGGAGAGAGGTGTTCTGCCACCAGCGCCACCTCAGTTCCTGGTTTTCGGAGCATCTCGTCTTGTCTCTCCCCTGCGTCTCTCTCCTGTTACGTCATCATCTTGCTGCATGGCTCCTGGGGCCTGGTGGCTCACCGGCACACAGAGCCTGGCAGCCCATGCGCCTTCTGTATATATGTTTTTATTTTACCAGGAGATCCCAGGAATCGAATCCAGGTCTCTCCATATGGCAGACGGACGCCCAGCCATTTGAGCCACATCCGCCCCCCCTATATTAACTTTAAATGAAATTCAGAGTTTGCACTATTAACCAGACATTTTAATTTCTGAGATTAGATTATTGGTATATCTGGAAGTGCCAGAGGACTTTTAATTATGTAAGAGTAATCAGAAAAGTCCTGGGATCTGCCCTAGATTTCATCTAAAGACCTGGGTCTCAATGGGCAGTGAATAGAAATTAATATAGATGCTTTCTGATTATAATACTCAGGTCCTACTAGTTCAATTTGCCAGTTATACTGTTTTCCTCTCTCTAGTCACCAGATTTTTAACAAAAATAGTCAAGTAGGACCCCACAACTGGAGAGATTAATTAAATCAGGGTTTTATAAAAAAGTATTGAATATTACTGTAGTAAGAACTATATTCAAAATACTGTATTTTTAAATGTGTTTATTGTAAGAAATACACAAAAAAGGATGTAAAGCTTAATTTTGAATTATTCTAAAGTGTCCCCCCATGCAGCCACTATAATTCAAGAGCTAGACCATGTCCTGCACCCAGAAGCCCTCCAATTGCCTCTTCCCAATCACAAAAGCCTCTCTCCTCAAACGTGACCACTGTCCTGGATTTTATGGTAACCGCTTCTTGACTTACTTTATAGTTTCTTTCTCTAAGAAATGCTTGCTCATCTCTTTTGCCCAATTTTCTGCTACATTGACTGTAATTCTCTTACTGATTTGTAGTTAACTATATATTCAGAATAGGTTCTTTTATGGAAAATTTAAAAATATACAAATTATATAGAGAATAGAGCAATGAAACCCCCTGTACCTATGTTCTAGTCCTGACAATTATCAGTTCATAGCCAATTTTGTTTCACCTCTGTTTTTCCCCCACTGGAATAATTTAGAAACAAATCCCAGACATCAAAGCAGTTTGTCAGTAAACATTGCAGTATCTACATGTAAAAAATAAGGACCTTAGGAAAAAAAATTATCACAATAGAATCGTCATACCTAAAATAATTAACAATAGTTTCTTACTATTATCAAAGGGCTATAAGCCTTTGAGCAACTATGTTGTGATAACTCTCTTCTACTTTTTGTGATTTGCCTTTTCGTGCTATTGTTCTCATCTTTTGTTCAACAGAAGTTCATAATTTTATGTGATCAAATTTATCATTGCTTCCTTTTATATCCTGTGTTTCATATACTGTTTAATAAAATGTTTCCATGTTGTTTCTACATATGTTACTATCTTGTCTTTCACATTTAGATCCTCATTTTATCTGGAATTGATTTTGGGGCCCATATGGATGTCCAGTTGTCCCAGTTATGGAAAATGCCATCCATTGCCAACTACTCTCCAGAGCCTACTTTTTTCATAAATGTTTCTGATTCATTTCCATTGATCTGTTAGCCTTTTTATGTGCCAAGGTCACTGTCTTAAGTATTATAGCTTTATAATGAGCTTTAGCAACTGATGAGTAAGTCCTCTCATCTTATTTTTGCTCAAGAATATGTTTTCCCTAGAGTAAAAATGAAGCAGAAGTATAGAAGCTCTCATGGGGACTGCAGCCAGGCTTTAAGCCATGTGAGTGACCCAGAAAATAATGAAATGATCTTGGATTGCTAGTCCCAATAGATGCCTGAAAGAAGCAAAAGAGAAATCTCTCTAGAGGAAGATAATATTAAACCAGGCTTCAAATTAGTTCTACAAATACACATATGGCTTATATATGCATATATATACACACACAAATGCATGTATATATATACAAAGATATAAAACTATATGCTAATCAATATCAGACGATAATAGTGATGATATATAATAACAATGGTAATACCATTAAATTAGGTGAAAGACAGTACAATGTCTCTCTCATTTTTATGTTCTTCAGTATATGGGATACAATAAAGCAAAATATTTTAAAACTCACAAAAAAACCCACTGAATTGAAATTCAGAGACTTCAATTTGAATTTTGCTTCTATGACAATGATTATATAAACTAGAATTATATAATACTGTCAGGGCCTCAATTTCTTCATTTACAAAATGAAGGAATTGGACTACATGATCTGTAAAATGTCTTCCAGCTCTTCCAGACTCTTCTAATACATAACCATATAAAGGAAACTAGATAAATATTTCTATTTAAATTGAAAATATAAAATTCCATAGATTTGACACCTGTTTTAGATAGGGTCCAGGTGTGGGGAATGGAACCCACTCTGGCTAATTTAAGCAGAAATGTGAGAAGGCTGAAGAAATAGACTAAGTTGAGCTTCTGGGAACATCTCATAAAAACCCAGGGCGGAAGTGGCATCCTGGAGAACTGCCTCGAACATCGCCAGACCCAGATTCATTGTGTCTCTGCCACAGTGGATACCAGCAAAATGGATGCCTCAACCCATCTCCTCACTTAGCTCACTTTCAAATTCAAATCTCACATGGGGCACCTGAAGCGGGCAACCTAAATCACATCAGGGACCTCAGCCACAGGAGAGCTTAGGGTACAGATTTCCAGCTCGTCGTCTCTGAGGTCCAGAAAGACCCATGAGGAGGAGGTTGGAAAAGATACTTGACAAGTGTTCCATTATACCTGCCACAGTCCTTAGTCTCCTGGCAGATGACCCTACCAACTATAATGAGATACTGATTAGGGATATATAGACTTTAAAAAGGTCACAGACCAGATCAGCCTATCATCACTGTAGGAACATAGGGAAGGAAATGCCAATCTTGGGAATGTAAAGAATACATCATTTCTGGGAAACATAATGAGTTTCAAAAAACAAATTCATGTGAAAAGTCCAATTGTTATGATACAGTTATGAAGAATGGCTCAGTCTACTGCTTAAACTCATCTCGTATAGCTCCCATGTCTAAGAGTTAAACAAAGTACACGTAGAAGAAAGAAGTAATGTTTCCCTGCATAAAAGTCCCTTGGATATTAAAGATCTAAAAACACCTTACAACTCTCCCCTTCTGTCTTTATGAAATCAGAAATTTCAGAAATTTGCAAGTGCACCTAAATTTATTTCTTTTCCCGTAACAGTGCCATAAAGAATGAGGACTCCGCCAACCACGTGTCCAGCCCACCTCAGAGAAACCCATGTGGCAAGACAGCAGCAGAAGCTTCCCCTCGCGGGCATCACTTGTTTCTTGGCAGCAACTTCAGATCAGATTTTGAAGATGAATTTGTAATTTCAGGGGGTCATGGAGTGATTCAATAACTGTTACTTGTTAAACAAAAGAAATCTTCTGCTAGCTGACAACTTCTGAACTGGTGTCAGATTGACTGAGGAGCTGCTGAAAACATCAAATTCATCCTGACAGGGTCAGTTCAGGGAGACTCGAAAGGTTCAATGGGAGAAATTTCAAAAGATAAAAACCATCCCCAGTAAAAACAAATGAATAATGAACACGTACACTTTACTGAGACAGGCAGAATGAAACAAAGCTGGTACGTCTTCCTCTCGCCCCTTACAACATCTAAGCTGAGGTCAGTGGAACAGAGGGCTCCTTGGATTCTCTCTCCATCCAGTGATAAACTCCTCACGCTCAGGGAGCGTGTCTTTTCAAATTCCTTTGCAATTCTGCATAGCGTCTAGAACAGTTTGTTGCACCTCACACAAAATAACTGGCAGAGGAGCCGATCCAGGCATAAGGTGAGTGAACCTTTCTGTTTAGAGACGCATCCCCAGTATGTTCACAATGAACTCTTAGAACACGTGTGACGGAATTTGCCACTACCTTGTTCTTAAGTAAGCACAAACCACCCTTCTTAGGCTGTGGCACAGTTATATATGTGGGTTAATAATAATACATAATATTAACAGACAGTTTCTGTTGAGTTTTATAGTAAACGAAGTCCGTTCCTGTAAGTTATTTTTACCCCATCGGGCATCTATATAATGAGTTGTTTTTGTTCATAAAGAAACATACCCTGAGAGATTCCCAGCAGGTGGAAGAACTGAGATACGGGCCAGTTCTTCTGACTTTCAGAGCAAACAGAATTGTCAATACAGCTTCTAGAAAGGCAGGGACCATGCTTCACTTACCTTTGGGCTACCCATTGTGCTCGGCACAGGGTTCTGCACCTAATGTTTGTGGTCTGTATTTTTCCTTGGGTGGAAATTTTGAAACGTGTAAGGATATGTAGTTACATGGTCATATTTACTGGCATTGATCTTTGGTGAATCTAGTTTAAAGTAGATCAGAATTCACCTGTACAAATAAATTTCAATCAAATGGAAAAACTTTACCAATAAAATGTTAAGTCCAGTGCATGAAAAATTTCCATATCATGGTCTCTTATCACAAAATTTGGATTTAGGAAAAAAGCTCTCCTATTTATGCTCAAGTGTGCATGGTTAACATCTTATTCTTGATGGGAATAAGATATCTTTTTCTTCCTGAAATATAGTAGAAGCTGTTTTATTCTCTGCTGGAAAAAAAATTGCTTAACACAATAGCATAGGTAATTTAAATATTAATCCACAGTGTCAAGGACCAGAGTGAAAGGTAGGGAAAATATTTAAATTCATATATATCGTTTTATTATTAGGTATTATACATTAATTTAATACAATTTTAAATGATTAAGTACATGAAATAGAAAATTTAAAGTTCCCCGTTATGTCCTTCCTCGGCTGCCTGGGGTCAAATTCTGGCTCTACTCTTTCCTGTCTCTGCAACCTTGGGCAAATTATTTAACCATTCTGTACTTCATTTTCTTCATGAGTGAAATGAGAATAGTAATTGCCCCTACCTATAGTTAGGATTAAATAAGGATTGCAGGCATGTTTTGTTCCCCATGCCACATCTCCTCATTCCATCTTGAATTTCAGCTGCAGAGCTGATGGACAGTTTCCACATATGTAGCCAGAATCTCACCTCAGTGTCCATCTTGTAATCTCCACTTTTCTGCCCCAGGACTTCTTCCAAAGCCGAGGAAATTCCCTCAGCCTCTGCATGGAATGTGTGGGTGTGCAGAAGTGTTATTGCTCTCGCGGACAGCAGTCAGTGGGCAATGCTTCCATCATTTAAGGGGACAATCCTGAGGCACACTTCTCAAGGTTCCTCAGAGAATAAATGGGTCTCAGTTGCATTAGGTGACAGCAGTAACCAGCTCAATCACATTCCTGTTAACATGGTTTTAATCCTTTATAGTGTTTATCATTACCTGAAATTAGCTTCTACATCTGTTTACTTATTTATTGTGCCTCACTAGAACCTACGTACCAAGAAGGCAGAAACCTTGGCTTAGTTGTTCATCATTGAATCCTTAGCACCTAGAACCAGCAATAAATGCATCAGCCCCTCAGTCATGAGCTCAAAGGACCTCAAGATGAAAATCCCCAGAGAAATCAACCATGGTGTGTGTACCTGGATGAAGGCTTCAAATGAGCAGGGACCATTCCCCTCAGAATGAAACTGTCAAACATTTAAAGAACCACCTGTTGTGTACATGTACCCCTCTGACTAACTTTGGTAACATGGTAGCAAAAAGAGAAGTAAATCAGTGAAATATTTTTCACTTAATTAGTCCTGTTCAGGCACATTCTCTCTCACAAGCCAGTCACATTGACCAGCTTTCTGTCTTGATCAGGGATCATCACTCAAATCAAATTCTCTCAAGGTCAGTTCACACATCTGTTGCCAGAATTCAGTGTTTCCTTCAGTGAGTTGAACTTTGTATGTAAGACCGTTCTGAAGGGGATATTGCAAAGATATCAATATCTGGAAAATTTTAAATCCAAGAGATACTTGGAGACTACACTTCTGGAGACTTGGCTTTCGCAGTACTTTTCTCCCATAACCCACCAAGATTTGGCAGCCTCAAAGAAAGCCCCACAACCAGAGAGAAAGCATTCCCAAGAAAGTAAGAAGAGATGTCCAAGTAAGGGCTAAGAAGAGGAAATCAGTTTAGAAGGACTGGAAAACAAAAGGTAAAGTCAATACAAGATAATGATAGTGCAATCTCCAAAATATTGTGTAAGAGGCAGCCTCAAGACAAATATTTTTGAATTTCTAATGGAAAAATGACATTTCTTTTCTTTATTTTTTATGTATTTTTGAGTTTTAACAAATAGTTCTAGTGATAATTAGCATCTTTGTATATTTATTGAAACCAGCACTAAATCTGTATATTTACAGAAAAACGCCTTAGACATAGATAATAGCACAATTCCATGTTTGTGAATTGACAGTTTCCTCTAAACATAGAGTAGAAATTCAGCAATTATCACTACAGCTGTTTGTTAAAATTTGACAATAGATAAATAATGACTAGAAATCAATCTTTTCATTAAAATTCAAGAAACAAAAAATATCTAAAGGAATTTCATTATTCCTTTAACAAATCCAGGCCAGTCTTTAGGAACCGCCTACACATACATTTTGGTGTTATTTCCATTTTATAGGCCCCAAATGGTCTTTTTCTCTCTACAGATGTGCATCAAAATAAAAAGTAAGATCTGAGGTCATGTTGGGGAGGGGAAAAGCTTGCCACCATACTCTCCTCAGCTCACCTTCCCACCTGATTTCATTTACTTGAAGACTTGGGCTGTGCACACACTAACATACGCAATCACTCATGTGCATACACACAGAGGAAACAAGTTTCGTGAACCACAGTGTTCACACTGCTAATTCTCTCTACCCACTGGACCAACAAGTGCATTTTTGTCCCTAATATTCCCCTGCCCCATCCAAAACAAACACTTATGGTTTATGTTTTAGATTTTAATTCATTGCAAACATTGAGTCAGGCATCAAGTGTGCCTAAGAATTAATTGTGTGATGGACTTTTATTATAAATCAAAAGGCAGGAATTACATGGACAGTCAAAGCAAAGCAAAGGTGGGTGAATATGAACACATTATCACTTGAACACACATTTTATTCAGCTGTAGAAGGGGAAGAGTCCCATCCTCAAAGGTAAATGCAGAAAGGCTCTGTTTCTGAGGATAAACAATGTTTCCATGACAGGTGCTTGGCCTTCTTATCTATCACCCATGCTGATGGCACACCACAGAGCGACTGGTCTGGCCATGGCAGAGAAAGGAATGGCCAAGAAAGATTTTAATAAATAAGAATCTCTGCAGGATTATTGCCTGATATTCAGCTTGCACAAATGTGGGCAAAAAACAAACAAACAGGAAATTGACTTCTAACTCACTCTTCATGGGATTTGGGGCCAATGGAAACCCCTTTCTCCCATGATTTCAGGCATTTGTTTCTTGATTTTCATTGGTTCCTCAACATCTCTAAACATGCATGTGTGCATGCATCTCCATCCACCCCTTAACTGTGGGGTTGAGAATAATGTAATTATTCATGCTGGAAGAACAGAATAATTACCATCACAAAAAGCCACATAGTTTACAGAGCTTCATGTCTGAACTTTACTTAAAAGATATATATAGTATTTTCTTTTTTATTTTTTTTTTGAGATGGAGACATTTTCTTCCTTTCTCTTTTCCCTTTTACACTTCTTGACTAGTCTATATTTTGGATGAACAACAGGGGGATTCTACCTTATAACAGGAAAAGGCAATTACATAGAAATTATACAAGCAAGTCAGATATGTCTAGAAGCTCCCAGTGAGACACACTTTCCACTGGACAGGGTACTCTCCCCACACTCTTATGACACAGATCACCACCATCTGGGAATTGCTCTGCTTCTGCAAGTAGATGGTTGCTCACGCAAGCTCACCACCCTTTGTTGATACTGTTACAACAACTCACATCAGGGTCTGCACTTGTGAGAAAGCCAGTTGTTTTAATAAGCAGCACTGAGCCCTGTAATTATGAGAATAAATATAATGTGGGAGGGGAGAGTCCTCCTAATTTTTTTTTTTTTTTTTTACATCCAGGATGTAGAGAAAATGATTGAGGGTTGACCAAGTTGTATCTTTCTAGAAAATGAATCCCATTTGTTGAAAGTCTTAGTGGAGAGAAAAGGTCTTGAATTTATCTTAGCAAATATTTCTATGTTAGAATGTAGACAGGGAGAGATTTGTTGCAATTCCTTGTCCATTAGACAGACATTGAGTGAATAATTTATTGAATGTCTTTTCTATGTTAGGGCTAGATGCTCAGAGTTGTTTGATGAATATAACATGTCTCTACTCTAGAGAAACTCCTAAGTAGTATTTTATACAAATGTATTTTTGTTGAAGTCAATCATTTATTGATTATCATCCCTAGATTTGTACCCTTAACTCTGCCTCTGATAACATCACCCCAGAGTCCCAAATCTCTGGTTATTAGGACTTTGGTTGTTAGCAAAAGTAACCCAACTAAAACCAGCTTAAGAAAGAAATGGAATGTATTGGCTCATGTAACTAAAAGCCTAGCTATAGGCATGGTGGGACCCAAGTGCATAAACGATGGCCACATCTTTAGTATCCCTTGGCTTTGCTTTCTTCTATATTGGCTTCCTTCTCAGGCAGGCTTGCCCCACGAAGAGGCAAAGATGGTCACCAGCATTTCCAGAATTACAGCCCACTAGCACAGCAGTGCTCACAAAATAGGGTGTCTCACTTATGCTTAAGTGACTAAAAAAATAATAAGTATGGATGAATGGATGTCTATCATCTATTATATTTATCTATACATAGTATATATATGGAGAGAGAAATAAAGAATAAAGCAAATATAATAGAATGTTAACATTTGGGATATCTGGGGGATCAAGGTAAAGGCTGTCAGGAATTCTTTGCTCTCCTCATGCAACTTTTCTGTAAGACAAAAGTCCCAGGTAAGGCTGTTGTTGGCCAGACTGGAGCCTTGGGCCTTTCCCTGGCTCAGTTACTGCCAAGAGGGTGTGCAGGGCTCCAACTGCCCATCCCTGGAGCCTGGCATGGGATTCACCTCACCAGAAGCACGCGGCTTGACAGTGGGAGAAGGGTGTTTTCCCCAAGGAAAATTGGGGACCTGTTGCCAAAATGAGGGGGAAATTGATGCTGGACAGAAAATAAAAATAGAGGTCCATCTGCTACACTTCTTCCCTGGAAGTCTACCTGAATGGCCTATGCTTTCATTTTTTCTCGGTTTGCTAAATAAACATCATCAGACTATGATTACCAGAAGTAAATATTTATATTTACATTTACAGAAGCTGTGAACTAAAAAATCTGCACTCCCAACTCAAATGTCTGTTGCCAGGAGAAAGGGTAGGCAGCTAATCAAGCAGTTCCTGAAAGAAAGTGGACCTTGTAGAGTCCATTAGTCTTCAAAGAGCTAAGAAGACCCTCAAGGGGAGGAGCAGGACATTCAGGGCCTAGACTTTGGGATTCATGTTAGTGTATGAGGAAACAGAGGACTCAGAAAGACTTTGCCTCTTCTTAGGCCTTCAGTCGGGAGCGTCACTGCCTCAGGAACGCCACCACAGAAAATGCATGTCAGTAGACATCAGATGAAAAAGCAGGATACAAAACTCTCTCTAAGCACACATACAAATGTCCTCTTCTATAAAAATGCCCCTGAAAATATTCTTTCACAGAGCAAATAACTCCAGCCAATTCATCCATTTCACCGGGACAGACCACAGCACCTAGGCTCTGTGATTCTGCATCTTGCCTGACAGGCTTTTCTGAACTATCTAATTTGACCCATGATAGATTTTCATGGGGCCCTTACCTGGCATTCTCTAATCAAGTCCTTAGGATATTTTGTCATTTACAGGATCTGATTAGACTATAACTCAAATGTTATTCATCGTTAGGGTACTGTTTTATCCTCAGGTGTTGTTTTTTTTTTTAATTTTTGAAAAGATACTTAGATTACATAAATGTTACACAAAAAATGCAGAGATTCCCATATGCCCCACCTCCCACACCTCCCACAACCTCCCACATAAACATCCTTCATTAGTGTGGAACATTCATTGCAACTGATATTTCCTCAGGTTCTAATCAGCAAGAGGCTCAACTGCCTATTCCTTTTCTCCACAAGGGCAAACTTCTCAGCTCCTTGTCCCCTTTATCACTTATAACTGGGGTCCAGTAGTCACACCACCCCTGTGTATCCTGGTTTGGCCTCAGATGGACTTCCAAGTCCTCTCCAACCACCTAACAGGCCTATGGATTCTTCCCAAAAGGTGGTTTTAAACAAAAATGCTTACTCTTCCTTGCTAGTAAATGCAACAGAGTAGATTTCTTTTTGTGTCTTTAAAGACTAGAAAAAAGGCAGATATTTAGACAGTTTTCTGTAAGTTTATAGAAACAAATACAAATCAGAAATAAGGTTATTTTGAACTTATGAGGCAGGATTTTTTTTTCCAGTCACCATCTAGATATTTTCTTGCTTAGAGTAAATTTGTGTAATGGCCGCCTCCCTCTGTTGGCTCCTTTTGGAGATTCACAACATGCATTGGATGTAAAAAGCTCTGAGAAGTCTTGAAATCATGAAAGCTTTAACCTTGCTTAACTCAGTGTTTCCCAAACTCATCTGCTCTCAGGGCTCTAAACTGAAAGATCTTTGAGTGCCCTGCCCAATGCTCTCGTTCTGAGGAAAATCCTTTGGAAATGCCTATCTAACACAACCGCCCCACTTTGCAGATGAGAGAGATGACAGACCTCTTCAGGAACTAGGCTGAGTGCCTGGCAGAGCTGGGACAAGTGGCTGTGTTCACTTCATACCCAACCTTCCTGGGATCTGAGCAGTTGTTTGCAACGGCTGAGAGTTTCATTTGTGCTCAATGTCTTTAAACACAAAATAAAACTTACTCTTTGGACCCAGAGGTTAAACCAAGAGGGACATATGGAGCAAAGCAAGTTCCTTGTTTACAAGCCCCCTTCTATCCCCAGTTACCTTTGGCATTGATGAAATCTGTGATTCTAAAATAGATGTTTCAAACCAGTAATGTGGGCATCATAGTAGAAAAAGTGAGACTAGTCAAGAAAATGTAGTCATATTATCTTACAAGGAAAAAAATATCTCCCTATTTAGATACAAAAATACATTTCTTCAAAACTGAAAATGAGACTAATCAGTTGGGTTATCAAAATGTCCAGTTACATATCATAATTATAATTTAGCCCTGAGAGCAAATACAAACCAACCTGTTGAAATGAACTTGAACGCATTAGAAACATCAAGCTCATGTAAAGAATGTGGGATTAGAATATTTCACAATAACTTTGCATTATTTATTGTAGTCTAGATAAATTGGAGAAACCCATTTGAGCCCACGGACAATATTTAGAATAAAGCAATGTAGAAATGAAACATTTTGTATATTTTTTCTCAAGCATAAAAATAATCATAACTCCATTCAGTCATTTCTACATGTTTATATTTGGATTATTGTACCTTAAACATAATGCTGTCCATTTTCTACCTTTTAGGTGCCTTAGGGACTTAACATTTTCACACTGTTCTAGAATACATGCTTTTTGTGAGTCTTTCAACCTCCAGGTTCAAATAGAACCGCATTTCCCCGTGAAATTTGATTTTGCAATTATTACCCTTTTTGAAAAAATCTTCTTCATGCCACAAGATGTGAAGTCCAAAATATTTATGTTCTTGATTGTCAGTCTTTCCTTCGTAGAGATGTCGAAGTGAAAAGAAAATAGACAACTCGTTTTGTTGAATCAATACAGGCATATTATCACAGCAAGGTTATAATTCAGGTGCACAATACCTGCATTTTCAGAGCACGGCAAGGAAGTCAGCAGGTGCTGTGAGGCACAGCAGGTAACTAATACCAATAAAGTAGCCCAGATGTGTGTTCAAACACCAGGGTAGGGGTCTAACTTCAACCTACAAAAGTAATGAAAATCAGAGTTAAAGCCAAAGTCCTTCCCTAAACCCAGGTTCTAGCTTGGGGACGAACTAAGCGTGGCAGACACGAAGGACCTCTGTGGCCAGTGTCTGTGGAACTTCGTCTTGACAACCACGGCTACTCTACTTAAGACCAGGATTCATTCGGGGCCAGAAGCAAATTGATTACTGGTGATGAACACTGTGTGTGGAGCATGGGCAGGTAACCAGGCCACAGGGATCATTAAAACACCGTACAGTCGCCTCAGTCTAAACTCTGCTTCCTCTTCCTCTCTCTCTCTTACTCTCACTCATGCTCTCTCCTGTCTAAAAGGTAGAAAATAGACAATATTATGTCTATGGTATAATAACCCAAATATAAATATGTAGAAACGGCTGAGTGGAGTTAGGATGGTTTTTATGCTTTGATTGTTTTACGCTTTATAAAAAATATACAAAAGGCTTTATTTCTCCATCATTTTCTATCCCCACTTTTCTTCTTCTTTCTTCTTTCTCTGTGCCTCATGTCTATCAGGTCTCTCTCAGCTATGGCCTAGGCATTTTGATTATCTCTTTTCCAGAAGCAGTTTTATAACAAAATAGAATAGGCCTCAATCATACACAAGTAAAGTAATAGTTTACAGTATTTAAGCACACTTTTGAATGTACTGAATATACATATAATTTGAATGTAAATTTTATGTCTATTTTGGCTTCCAGAGAATGCTGTCTCTAGAATTTAAACTACATGGAGAGTTTCCTATAATGAGTCAATAGCACATCCCAAAATATAAAACATATTATTGGTTGCCTACCAAGTAAGTCTTCAAGTATGCATGTCTGACTCTCAGACTAAAAAAAAAAAAAAAGTGCGCATGTGCACGCTTGCACGCACACACACAGAAACACACAGAGGCTTTCATTTCTTTCCCCGCTAATCAGGACCTTCCAACTAGTTGGACCAATGCAAGAAAGCCACAGAAATAGAGCCCAACACCACCACCATTACTCATGAGAA
Organism: Cabassous unicinctus; assembly: GCA_029593785.1. Taxonomy (NCBI): domain Eukaryota; kingdom Metazoa; phylum Chordata; class Mammalia; order Cingulata; family Chlamyphoridae; genus Cabassous; species Cabassous unicinctus. The sequence goes on along the minus strand of JAQZBX010038703.1, from coordinate 10,209 downwards.
GGCAATAAGCCAAGTGTACTTGTCACTAGTGAAATCAGAGGGTATTAGAATTATTTAAATTTTGTTTTCAGGGCATCATGATACCATTTTCAAGATGTGTGAGTCATCGCAATATACCTTGATAAGAATCAGTAACTCTATGTGGCACAATGCATCAAGTGCTGGCAACTAAGCATTGGCTTGGGGAAAACATTTTCTGCCTTAGCTCATTGTCAAGGCTTATGCCCCAAATTTACCTATCATCCATCCATAACCAACTGGCACTCCAGTTACAACACAAGGGGGGTTCTGTGCCTTTCCCTAGAAGAAAGGCAGATCCCAGCCTTTTGGTACCGAGGTTACCATGTGCTACAGTTAGTAAGAGAGATGTCTCCAGGTGCTAGCTGTAATAACAGCTCACATTCTCCACCAAGACCACTTGGGAAGGCTGTATTCCTTCTATTTAAGAGCAGGGATCTCTAAACACAGTAGCCAGAATAGTCTCATGAGAATTCTAGATTTTAAATCAAGAAGCAAGGAAGCTTTTAAAAAAAAAAAAAACACTCAACTCTATAAACAGACCTGGCACCAAATTGGTAATTCTCAGTGGGCCTCGAGTTCTGGACCTGCCAATTGTCCTTGCAAGAGGGAAGGGGCACTAGACCTTCTAGGATTGTTCTGGACCTGGATTCATATGAGCTATGGGGTGCTGGACACCAGGGGCTGTGTCGCCCTCTGTTGGGTGCCTACGGGAGGAGAAGCCGTGCTCAGGGGCTGATGCCTCCATCTTCCCCCAGGACAAAGTCATAGCCAAATAAACGCTGTCTGCGCTGAACGCCGGCTTTCTGCTCACTTCCCAGACGGTCTGGTTTCTGCTGGGCCTCGTTAGGTCGGGGCTATTTGATAAGCGTGATTGCCACAAGGGGAATTTTGATGCAGAAGCATCAGAGTGGCCATATCAAAATATAAAATTATTTTTATTTCTAGTTAGAACCAGACATTCTTGATGCTGGCCCCATTCCTCTTTGTCCCTGACTCCTCCTTGTGCCCTGGCACCCACGGTTGTGAGGAAGAAATGAGGCAATGCCTGTCAGGCTGTTGGCACTACCCCTGGCACGATGTGAGACTCACTGCTCACACTGTTTTTAACACCTGTGTATTTCTGCTCACCTGTTTTTAACACCTGTGTATTTCTAGGTATTCGCAGTATTATTTCCAGCCTCCTTTCTAACACTCGTCTCACTCTGCCCATGAGGCAAGCTCTGACCCTCCTCCTCCTCAAGAGTTGGGGTTGGGAACAGGTTGAGGCTCAGAGACAGGTGAGGATGTCCATTTCCATCATGACGGGGCAGTTTTAAAAACTGAAACTTGGGGGACGGATGTGGCTCAAATGGCTGGGTGTCCGTCTCCCATATGGAGGGACCTAGGTTCGATCCCTGGGACCTTCCGGTAAAAAAAAAAATAAAAATAAAAACTGAAACGTGATGGTTTGGTTTGGTGGTCACTTTAAACTGTCCTCAGTTCAAAAGATCCCATCAAAATAGCCAGGTCAGAACATCCTGTGCCTGTGGATGCTGAAGGGGTGGGTGTCCCCTCGTCTCCAAGGTGTCAGGCTCTCTGATTTTCCCACACGTCTCATTTAATCAGTCTTTGCTGAGAGGCATGAAGAGCAGTGAGTAAAAGAACGAGACTCTGGAGCCCGGTTCTGTTGCCAGGAGAAGACTCTTAGATGCTGGGTGACCCTAGGCAGGGCACTTAACCTCTCTGTGTCTGGATTCCCATCTGTAAAGTGGGGATAACAATACAGCTGTTGTGAGGCTTAGGGGAGCGCCTGGCCCCAAGGAAGCCGTGTGTCCACATCTGCTGCCATCACTGTGCATCAGTTGTCTGCCTGGAACTGTGCAGACTGTGAAGGCTCAGGGTTGAGGCTGAGGAGTCCTGCCCTCTGCCACCATGGCCATTTGCTGCCCTTCTCTTCCATCATCCAGAAAAATTCTGAAGTGGCTTTGCCACTGGAAACAGCTGGCGCTCTGAAAAGCATTCCGGGTGAATGTGGAACAGAATAGCTGTTTACTGGCCCCAAAATCTATGATTCTCCCTATTTTTAAAGAGTACATATGATTTTTTTAAAAACTGAATCCAACTACAAGGAAACTGATAATGGAAGAACAGAGAACCCCCTCACGGGCAGCACGCAGCTGGAATTTGACTAATACGCCAGCCCGTCTCCTTATCAACCACAAGCAGGGAGTTTTTGCTTTTCATTATCAGATGCACGTTCCAAGGAGACAGACCCCAGCAGATCCTGCATTCGCTCTGGAAGCACGTGCCTTTGCTAATGCCAGGCAGGCAGAGGCTGGCCCTGGGAATCGGAGCACCCCAGCTACATCAAATGTGAGGGGGAGCAGCAGCCTCGCTCTCTACCTCTCAGGTGGTTGCTACAAAGCACCTATTCGTTTCTTCAAACAGGAAAAGCAGCTTTGGACTTAAAAGAAATTGAAGAATCTAGGGCACCACAGAAATTGAAGCGCTGGAGCGCTTCTCCCGATACTCCCCACCAAGGAGGAGCTTCCAGGAGCTCCTGGCCGCGGCTGCTCCCACCGAGCCCCCAGCTGGCTTCTGAGAAACTAGGACCTCCCTGAGCACTCAGCTGCCAGTGGTAGAAGTTTGCCTCAGGAAGTCAGAAATCCAGCTCAAGGCTTAATGTATTCATTCAGAAAAATGATTGCAGCTCTTTGCTGATGGCTTTGGGCTCTCGATCTGGGAATGTTCAGCCAGACTTTCAAAATGGTGCCACTCTAGGGCATATAGGGGCACTCGGCAGACACCTGTGGGGTGACCGTGTTGAAGGAGAACAGAAGATTGTCTGTGGAGGGTTCCGTGAGGGGAGGGAGGAGGACAGGCAGGGCACAGCACTGGTGGAGGGAAAATAAAAAGCTCATTTAATCCCTTTACTTCATGCCCCTTCAGACGGATTCATCATTTTGTCTGGAAACTTCCACATGAAGTTACTCAGCCACCCAGGTTTTCAAGGCCACACAAATAGAACAGTGAAGACCAAGGGGCCAAGTCTTCAAGCTGCAATCCCCGCTCCACCTAAGGCCATCCCAGGACTCAGACCTCAGAATAGAAACAGTTCAAAACCGAAACTTTACATCCCCCAGGCAACCTCTCGCAGGACAGCTTTTGACTCCCTTTGGATTAAGGAAGGCGGAAGGAAAATGCAAAGAGCAGAAGGGGCACCATCTTGAAATGACTCACAGAAGTCACGGCAAGGTACCCAGTCTCCAGGGCAGCATCGGCACTGAGCACAAACCGCAACACAACCACAAATACGACAGCAGAAAACCTCAGCTCCTACAATTAAAAAAAGCATCACCACACTCTCCCACCATTTAGTTATGTTTGCTTTCTCATATCAAGAACCACAGGGAAAACCGTCACAAACCCCATTTTTAGTTTTTCTTTTCCCTGGAACCAGCTCCTCGCCTTGGCTTCCTCGCTTTCTACCCAGATCATCTTTCGACCCGGCTGGAAAGCTCCTGGTCACGCTTGATCCAGCCTCCTCTGCAGTTCCCCGTATCTACTTAGTCACTTGGTTCCTGAGCCTTAGCAATTCCTCCTTGATCACGACTCCCACAGCCTTGCTTTCCTCTCCACGCCCTCTGCCAAGCTGCTAGGCTAGCCTCTCAGACGTTAGTGTGCACACAAATCCCCTGGGATCTGGCTCCAATGCAGATTCTGATTCTGGAGGCAACAGGGTGGGGCCTGGGGCTCTGCATTCCCAACAAGCTCCAGGCGCTGCCCACGCTGATGGTTTAATGACCACACCTGAGAATTCCTTCTCTCCCCACACCTGGGTAACTGAAACCCACCTCCCAAACCTCCTGCCCCCAGACACCCACCTGTTCCTCACATGATCAGCCCATCACACAGTCCCTGGGGAATATGTTACCAACGAAATGAACTCTAAACTCTGGCTTCGCACCCAGCCTCTCGGACCCTCTCTGCCCCCAAAGGAACCGTTTAACCTGATTTCTCATTGTTTCCCCGTGTCCACACAACCGCTGCTACAGCCTAACTGGCTGTTTCCTACCCATCCCAGCTCACCATGTCTATTTCTGGTTGTGGCCCTTTTTCATACCTGCCTACAAGGTCCTCAGTAGCCTCAGGTCCAGGCCGAGAAGCCTGCTTTTTCTGGCCACTCCAGCTCACAGTGATTTCTTCCCTTTCTCATCTCTGCCACTCAGCAGGCCCTCAATCAGAAATTATCTTTTTTTTTTTTCTTTTTGTGGTGTCTTTTAGATTGTCATCTGATATTGGTAATTAACTCACTTATTGTCAATTTTATTTCAATGTATATATCCAGATATGGATGTTTCATTTCCTAACTGGATTAAAACTTCTCTAGGGCAATCCTTTATGATGTTTAAATTTCATTCCTAATAGGACCCAAAACTGTGTCGTGCAAAATAAATGAATGTTTCTTATATGAATGAATACTTGTTTTAATAATAATAAAAAAACAGAAATGCCACTCTTTCTTTAAACCTTTCAGACAATTCTCTACCATAATGCAATGTATGAAAACACACACATTAGATAGATAGGGAGAGAGGGAGGGAGGGAGGGAGAGAGAGAGGGGGAGAGAGAGAGAGAGAGAGAGAGAGAGAGAGAGAGAGAGAGAGAGAGAGAGAGATTTTTTTGTAGATGGCTTAGGCTGTATTTATACAACACAACAGAGACTTTTTCTTACCTTAATAGGCTGTTTTGTTTTTGTTTTTTTTCAAAATTCCCACAGAACAGCCCAGTACTCTGATCAGGGCCTTGTGGCTGGCACATTCAGCACCTTTGAACGGTTAGGAAGAAGTATCCCCTCTGAGAAGAGGCTTCCCAGGCTGGTGCACAGCTTGCTGAGGGAGCACAGGCTGGGTTTCAGTCCGTGTCAGGGGCCCCCTGGGTGGGGAGGAGCCTACCCTCCCTGTGTAGACCCTGCTCCGGAATGGCCCTGTGGAAATGCTGGGGAGCCCAAGACACCACCTCAGGTGCTGGTTTGCTTTGGTTCCATGATGTGACTTCAGAAGCAGAAGAAAGGCTCCCCATCTGAAAATCCCCCACTCCATCCCCACTTCCTCCTGTGTGCACCCTTGCCAGGCATGAAATCTACTGTCTTTTAGAGGTTTTTCTCTTCAAAAAGTCCTCTTTAAAAATGCAAACTCCCTTAGGAGCTGTACAAGGCTGCCATCAAGTAACCTCTTAGCAAGGACTAATTATCAGCTCCCTTTCAGCCTATGTCATCCATCAAAACTGGACCCAAGCCTGGCTTCAGAGGGCGTACAGATGGAGTTGGAATTGGGGATGGGAACAGATATAAGAGAAAGAAGTTTCCAGCTCTGGTGTTTGATCTGTCAGAGGCAACCTTCAGTGGGAGACCTTTTAAAGCCTTCCATTGGCTCCTAAAATGAGGAGGGTGGAAAGGCCAGGGGTCACTTTCAAAGTTAACTGATAAACTATGGAGCTCTCTCACCTCTGATTATGATCAGCAGGGGTGAGTTTTCACAGTCTGAAAGATGAATCACAAGATCATATTGCTTAGAGAAGCTAGAAAATCTGAACTAGAAGAGCAAAATATCTGCCACATGTGTCAAAGTAAGCTTCTTAACATAAAATAAGGTAATTCAAATATGGAGTGCCCAAGGGCCAAATCTGGGACAAGTTAAGCAAATAATAACAAGAATAATAGATTGTACAGTAAATCCCCCGGAATAAAAAAAAAGTCCATGAGCTTAAAGTGATATAGATAAATAATAGAATTAACAATAGAATTACAGAAGAGTTCCAATTAATAAATAATGATAGAAATAGAAAACCATCATTTGGCAAACAACATAGTAATTGTTGAAGGCAAGAATTATCAATGGATGCTAAAATTGGTAGGCAAAAATATAATGAGAAACAGGATATTTGCATAGTTGCAAAGCATCTGTCCATAAGATAGTTATTACAAAGGGAAAAATCATAGCATTACAGTAGAGAAACCTGGCAGATACCCCCTTAACCAGCTGATCAGAGTTACCATCACTGGTAATGCATCCTGTCAACATCATGCATGCCCTGATTTGATGCTCTGAGAAGGACATAGATTACTTTTGAGAAATTCTTGCCAAAAATGCAGCATCTTAATTTATTCATGAGGAAATGTCAGACAAACTCAGAGATGGTCTATAAAACAAGTGGCCAGTACCCTTCAAAAATGCCAAGGTCGTGAAAGACAAATATACATGGAGAACTATTGGAAGAGACCAACGCAATAAAACTAGATGCAATGTGGGATCCTGGGTTGGATCTAGGGCCAGAAAAAGGCCATTTGTGGGAAAATTGGCAAAATTTAAATACGGTCTGTACTGTAGATTAGCTAATAATGCTGAGTCACTGTTAACTTTCTGGTTTTGGTCATTGTGTTATGGATATATAAGAGGCTACCACTTGAGGAAGCTGAGTGAAGAGTCTGCAGAAATGCTTCCTACTATTTCTGTAACTATTTCATAGATCTGAAATTATTTCAAAATGAAAAGTTAAATGAAGTAAGGCTATTGAGTATTCCTCATGATCTTCACTCAGGATTTGCTTTTCCCAAGGGCATTGCCAAATCAAACCCCAAAGTTTTGAAACCTAAGTTTCTGCAATTCCACCCATGGGCTAATTCCTTTCTCAGCCCCCTCTGCTGGGCCTCTATTCACTGGAAACCTCACAATTATCTGGCTGAGCTCCTCCAGCTGTGATTTAATCTGCCTCGTTAGCCCCTGTTAATTAAGGGCCATCAACGAACTGCCCTAAACCCAGCCTTTGAGTCCTCCACGTCCACCCCGTACAAAATTATGGGCCCTGCCATGCACACATAAACAAGAACTTTCTTAGAAAACAATAATGGCAACAATTCTTTGCATTTATATCGTGCCGCTCCTCAAAGGAAGCTCAGTGCTGCCCCCCACCCACTCTTTCTGAGAAGCTCCCTAGCACACACACCCCCCATTTAACCAGGCCCAGCGATCTTCCCACCAGCACACTAGAATCAGCAGTCTCAACATGAAATCCTAGGACCCAATCTCTTTTTTGCATTGTGCTTTTAAGGGTTATGTGATAAAAGCATGAGGAAAAGGGAGAAACATTTTCTATGGACTTATTTGTATTTTAGCTATTCCAACAAGGTGATAAACTCTAAGAACTGTCCTGTTTTTGTGCTCGGACTGAGACATGGTACCGATCCTGTAGACTCCAGCAACGCCACCTCTAAGGCTGGAATGCTAGAAAGTAGAAATGCTCCTCTCCAAGGCTGAAGGGATATGTCGGCATTCCTGGCAGGAGCCATGGATCTCATGCCCCAGCGTGGGGCTCGGCCCTCAGGAGGCGGTGGGCAGGCCAGGAGCCGACAGGTGGAGGCATTTGCACGGCCACCCACCAGCCACTGGGGCCAGTGCTCAAACAGTGGTATGTGCAAAAGTGTAGGTACCAAGAGAACTGGTGTGGATAAACCAGGTGGGTACACAGGTTTAATTAAACATATCTACTAAATCATAAATTTAAGGAAAAAAGGACACATAAGGAGTAAATTTACACATATCTGAGCAACCACCCCTCTGATCATCATATACATAAATAACAGAATATCCATAACATGACATTTCTATCTCCATTTCATTTTAGGCAAAGGAAGCTACACACACCGTCGCCGCACTTTGTTAAAGAAAAAAATGGCTGATTTGCTAAATATAAACTTTGAAAATATTCTACCATTTTGAGAAACCTTCTTTTGGAATTTCCTTGCCGTTTTTTTGCAAGTTTCAGATGTACTTGCAGCTTCAGAAAATGGGCAAAGCAGCTTCTCTACTTTTATTGCCAAAGTGTCCACACGTAAAGCATAACGGCTGCCCTTGGAGCCCACCCACACCCTCACAGCAATGAGGCCTCAGAGACAGCTCCAGGGCACTCTTCACGCTGGATTCTGTGAGGGTGCACCCAACCAGCCGGAGCTCCCTGGGTCATTCTTCCCCTGCCACAAGGCTTTCTGAGAGCCCCCTCCCCACCCCCATATTGGGCACCTAGTTCCCTCTCACACATTCCCTTCAGTGGGAACCGAGAGCAAGGCACATCCAGTTCCACTATCATTAGTGAATTACTCCTGTTAGCCCTTAAAGGAACTGTTTCGGTTGTGGCAATCCTACACGTAGTCATGAAAAGGAAAATCGTTATAAAGCGTTTAAGATCAGGGGCCCCAAAATGCAGACTGGAAATAGGGTGGGGGCCGAATGCCCCCCATCACACTTGCCTCCATATTTCCTGCCTGAGTTGGGGGTATGTTCGGGTGTTGGGGCCCAGAGGACCTTTCAGCCAGTGAGGCTGCAGGAACTGTAAAGGGACAGGGAGAGGGGGAAAGTGGCCTTTGCTCTCTTCCCGCTAGTTGCTTCCTGTTAGAGGCAACAGGGAATTGGACTTTTTAATAATTATTTTGAAAGCTTTAGATTACATAAATGTTACATAAAAAAATATAGGGGATTCCCATATGCCCCACTCCCTTCTCCTCCCACACTTTCCCACAATAACATCCTTCATTAGTGTGGTACATTTGTTACAATTGATGAACACATATTGAAGCATTGTTACTAACCATGGATTACAGTATACATTATAATTTACACTCTGTCCCGCATAATTTTGTAGGTTATTACAAAATACTTAATGGCCTGTACCCATCATTGCAATGTCATGCAGGACAAGTCCAATGTCCTGAAAATGCCCCCATATTACACCTATTCTTCCCTCTCCCTCCCCTCAGAACCTCTGGTGGCCGCGGCCTTTATATCAACGGTAAAAGTTCTTCCATTGCTGGAATAATAAGTCTACAGTGGAATAATAATAAGTCTACTTTAGTCCATTGTTCATTCCCCAATCTTGAGGATTAGAATTGGACTTATTTCAACTCACTGCCAACGTGAGTTTCAGCGCCTTTCAATTTTACCTCTTCTGAGTCTGAAGGACAGGGCGTGTTCTTAATTGCTTGATTTCTGACTCCCAAGTCTAGCTCAACTATTACCTGCTACCACATTCAGCCCGAGAAAATAATACGGAGGGTGCAAGTCCTCCCGCCTGCTTTTTCAGCCTGCCTCCGGGTGCTGCTCTGAGGGAAATGCCTGGATGTCCTGTTAACCCTTCAGGGGCCCCCAGGGAATGCTTCGAGTATGGTTTTGCTCTTGTTCTTCTTTTCCAGGGACTCTTTAAAATTAAGCAGGTTTCCAGTTCTCTGAGAAAAGAATTGGAGGCTGTTTATCAATTTCAAATAAATACTTGCATTGTTTAGGAGTTAATGAGGCAAACTTGGGCGAAATAACATGGAAACAGCTCTCTGGGTGGCTCTGTGATTATGTTCAACTCCTTCTATGGCTGACCAGGAAGAGATTAGTTTTCTGCTAATTGTGATCCTATGAACCCCCTAAAAGTCAGCGTGCAAAACCAATGAGCTAGAACATCCCGACAGGCTTAGTTCCAACGTGACTGACGTAGCAGGAAAAGATGTTAAAACCATTGCCCCTCTCCAGTCACAATGGAACACACAAGCATTTACAAGGGGATTAAACGCTGCTCTGCAGAGCTGTATTCAAGATTCATTTCTAGGACAGGTTTCCTGAGAACTCGTTCTAGCTGCTTCATCAGGTTCCATGCAGTCTCGGATGATTTTATTTGCTTTAATTTAATTAACTTTAAAAGAGCCAGAGCATATTGGTAAAATATACTCCCTGGTTGCAAACTCCAGGACTGTTAACAACCTGACCAATTATGGAAGGGGGTGGGTAGTTCCCAACCCCTAGCACCTGGTAATTAAAATTGCTAATCACCAGCAATTATCTGGCCGAGCTTTGGAGGCAAGAGAAACAGTTTGACCCTTTGCCCATCGAGGGAACAATGTTTGCTGTCCATTGCCGGGTGCTTAGGCAAAGCTGTCCTCGGCCCCTGCTTATTAAGTGGCCACTAATAGGAAATCAACAAAAGAGCCCTGACATCTGCGCTGGGACGTCCCGGGCCCCAGGTCTGAGTGCACAGGTGTTGGGCTCGAGGTTGCCAAAGAACGCGCCCAGGAACGGGAAAGTTTACTAATAATTAAACAACCCGGCCCCGTTTCAAAGTTGGCAACCCCATTACCCAGCAGCCGCCGCCTCACCAGCCCGATAATTAGGT
>JAQZBX010038702.1:0-23308 GCA_029593785.1 Cabassous unicinctus | reverse complement strand
CTAATGAGGGGTTCTCAGTACAGTGACATCATCCACCCACAGGGCAAGCCCGGTGCTCAGCAGAACTCTCTCAGGCTGGACATAAAAGGGGCCCAGCAGGGCAGGGCAACATGAACCCCAACCAGGCCCCACCCCCCACAGTCCTTCAGTGTCCAACCTCCCCCTTCCAGGCTCCTCAGTTCACACTCACGGCTGGCCCTCCAGGCCCTGGTCTCTCATTGCTTCCCTGCTCTCCCACTATGGCCCGTATAAGCTGTGGTACAGCCGAGCCAAACTCCCCACCTTCCCAGAACCCAACCTACCCTCACTCTGCTCTGTGCCTTTGCACAGCTGTCCTTCCCTGCGTAGAACATTCTCTCTGCCTTGTCAATCGGATTCAACTCATAGTTCGCCTCTTTCAGGAAGCGTCCCCTGACTGCCCCAGCTGCGCTTGGCACCTCTGCTGGCTGCTCTAGCCCTGAGCTTGCCTCTCTTACAGCTCTCTCATCCCACCGAGTGGTCACCTTCTATGTTTACACGCCCTTCTCCTGCATCGCCGTGAGGTCCTCAGGAGCAGGGATTCTGCGCCCCGCATTTGTTACCAAATAAATACCCAATGAGAAGATCAGTATGGCAACACCCCTGCCCCTCCCTGGGCCTCAGTTTCCCTTATCTATAATGTGAGGGGGACAGGTCAGGGGTCTTTGAGGGCCCTTTTGGGGACTAAGTTAGAGCTGTTAGAACAAGGAGAGGGCAGTCTGGATCATCTTCCCCATCCTCGCCCTCCATTGCATCCCCTGAGTTTCAGGGCTGAGCCTTAGGGACCGGGTGTGAAAGCCAAGCCCTCACTGAGGCCCTGGGCAGGTCCTGGTCCTCTCTGACGCTCAGTTTCTCATCTGCTGAATGGGGAGAACAATCGCTGCTACCTGCCTGTCAGGCTGTGGTGAGGCCCAGGAGATGGACAGCCAGACCGGATTTCTCCATTAGGACCATCCCACACCCTGGGCTCCATTGGGAACAGTTCCTACTCCGATGCCGCCCCCTTCTGGACTGCCCATCTGTTGGGTCCAGGGGTCCCTGGGGCTCTGCTGCCCTCTAGTGGCCGGAGGCCTCTGGGCACTTAGAACGAGGGAGCCTCTGGCTAATTCAACCAGCAGCCACCCCACCCCAACCAAGTACAGACGGAAATGCCCAGGCCCAGAGAGAAACAGGAACTTGTTGGGGGTCACAGAGCAAAACAGGGGCAGTGCATGGACCAGAACCCAAGTACTTGCAGGTCCAAGGTGGGGCTTGTTCTCCTGCCACAGGCTGTCATGAGAGGGAGCTGTTCCCTCACCTGCCTGATATGCCTTAACTGCGACCCCTGTCCCCTCCCATCTCTTACGCAGTCGGAGCTGTCCTGTGCCATTCTCGGTATCTAGGCCACCCCTCTGACAAGTGTTCCCTGTGCTTGCCCAGGGGCCATCCCGATTGGAGGGCCAGTCATGGGGGATGGAGGGTGGCCCTAAACCCTCCCTCCTTGATTAATCAAATACTTAAAATAATGGCCACAGTCATGATTGATGGACAGAGCATAGCTAATTACCCTGGAGATTAAAATGACTGTTTCTGTTTAAGAAGGCTGCAAATGAGTTAATTATTTCCTTTGCTCACCTCTCTAACCTCGTTACACTTCTAAATGAATAGTAATATTGATCTTGGAACTGATTTTGGTGTTACACCGCAGAGCAGGTTTAATTAGGGTTTGAAAACGCTGCAGAGCCTCCTCCTTCTGACCGAGGAAATTAGCCTTAGGTTTTACTTACATTTCACAGCCGTGTCATCCACACAGACAGTTTGGGCTGGAACATGAGTGCAGCGAAGCCTGTCAACTCCCCATCCAGGGCAGAGCTGCCTCACCCCTGCCTTTTACCCCTTGGGGTCCTGGAAGATGTGGGCAGGGAGGCCATTGGTCTCTGTGGCCTCTGGGCATGGGTGGGGGGTTGGGAGGCTCGAATATTGCAGGGATTGGCCCAGCGTTACTTGGCGAGGTTGGGGCAGGTCGGGAGCTAGAAGCTGTCACAGATTCCCTGCCCTGGGCTCTCCCGCGAACCTTGCTGGCTCCCTGGCTGAATAAATATTTCCTCTTTGTTCCTGTTCAGTTCATCTCCAGATCCCTAAGGAGCCCCATCCCCGCTTCCTGCAAAGGCGAACAGCCCAAATGAAGGATGAAATGGGGACCCTCAAGTGGGAACCTAGAGAGGGAACAGGAGACCAGGATCCCTGCCCAGGTCTGTCCCTGACATATGGGTGACCTTGAGCTAGTCCCTGCCTCCCTCTGGGCATTTCCTCCTCTGAACATATTGACAGTCTCATGTCCCCCCCTTCTCACCTCCCCCAACATGAGTCTTCAAGGATATATGAGCTGGGCACAGAGTGGGTGGGGGAGAATGGGCAGGGTAGGTGTCCTCCAAGGACCCAGGACTGAGCCGAGGTCTGCTCCCTCTGATTCAAAGCAAACACTCCTCTTGACCTTGGAAGAGCTGTCCAGGCTCCCTGCTCCACTCTCACTTCCTACCTACCCCTCTGCCCTCTGTGTTTGATTTTTGCCCCTGGAGGATGCCCTGCTGGTGGACTCCTGCAGCCTGGGACCTGCTGAGCTCTCAGGCTTAGACACCTCCTTCTCGTCCCTCGCACTACAGGATGCCCCCTCTCCTGGTTTTCCTCCTACCTGCCTGGCTGCCCCTCCTCACTCTCCTGTCCCTCAAATGTCTCAGGGTTTGGGCTTGCTCCCTCTTCTTTCTTTCCTTCTCTTCTCACTTTACATCGCCTCCCCTGGTGCACCCACTCCCTCTCATGGTATAACGTGAATGGATTCCAAATCGCTCTCTTGGTTCAGATCTCTCCCCTGAGTTCCAGCTATGCAGATCCAGCCAGCGAGTGCCCCGGTCAGATTTACCTGTAGGAAGGTCACTCTGGCTGTAGTTTGGAGACTGGCAGGAAAGGGCAATGGTGGAGACAGGAGAATGAGCGAGCTGGCTGTTATAAAGCTGAGCAGGAAAACATTAAGGTCTGGACTGGGCCAGGAGGGATGAGCCACAGGATGGGCAGGCTTTGGGGACTAATTTCCTGGGGGTAGTCCAGGCCAATGTCCCCTTTTCAAGTTGGGCCTTTGGCTGATACTAGTTATATCAGGGAGAGGCAGGCTTGCAGGAAGTGTTCTTTGTAGGGTTAAGTCTGAGGTGCCTACAGGAACATCCGGGAGAAAGGGAGACTCAAGGAAGGTAGATGACCTGCCCAAATTCCTACAACCATCTTGTGGTCCTATCACTCAGAACACGAGTTATCGGATCTGAAGGGAGTCAGGCAGTGACTGCATGCCCAGAACAGCTTTTCCTTTGCTCATGATGCCCTACAACAGGAAGGCAACCAGGAGGGTATGGGAGGGTGGAAGTCACTGCATTCAAACCACTGGGGGCACTGGGAGCCCAACAACTCATACTTGGTTTGGCCAGTGAAATCGGCCTGGGAGCCGGGCCACATTCCTGCCCTATGAAACGTGGAACAAAGTGTGGAGATTGAGGAAGAGACTTTAGACTGAACCCCAAGCTTGATAAGAGACTGAGCCCTGATTCTGGCCACACACTGAACCCTCACCCTTGGTCACACACTGAGCCCTCACCCCAGGCACACACTGAGCCCTCACCCCAGGTACACACTGAGTCCTCATACCAGACACACACTGAGCCCTCACCCCAGGCACACAATGAGACCTCACCCCAGGCACACACTGAGGGCTAACCTGGACATAGACTGAGCCCTGACCCTTGTCACAGTCTGAGGCAGCAGGTTTTACCAGCCTCTGCAGTTGGAGGCTTGAGATCAGGCCACCTTTTCCCCCTTCCCTTTTGTCTCCAGTGGGGTGGTGTGGGTGTGAAAGAGAGGGATCTAATTACAGTCAAGAAGGGCAAGACTGGAGCAATGAAGGCAAGATAAACCACCTTTGTGCTGGGCCAGGGATTCTCAGCTTTTTTTTTGTGGTTCATGGCTTACTTATGAATGCTGGAATTTTGGGTCAAGTAGTTGAAGAAGCTGGAAGACTCGAAACCACCCTCAAAGAGCCAGCAGCAATGTCCTTGCAGTCACCACTGTGAAAGTCACCTGGGAAAGCTCTCCAGTGATTGCTGAGCCCTCTGGGTCAGACAGAATGAGAGCCGAGCTGGTCACTGTCCTGGCTGTGCTGTTGCTCCCTGTCCAACCCAGCTCAACTTGGCCTACTGGACATAGACATGATGTTATGTTCCCTTGGTGAGTCCAACCTGGTGGGGAAGAGTCCCAGACTCAGGTTGCCTGGAATTCAAATCCTGGGTCTGCCCATCCAGCTGTGTGATCATGGGCAAGTCACTTTACCTCTTCTCTCTGTGCCTCAGTTTCCTCATTTGTAGAGCTGTCAGGATTAACACACGAGCTAATATCTGTTAAGTGCTTAGTGTGCAGCATGTGGTAAGTGCTCTATTCAGGGTAGCTATTGCTATCATTTTGCCCATTGATGTACACTTGGCTGACACTGAGAAGATCACAACACTCCAGGCCCTGGGGGACCACATGGTTCACTGACAGCTGACACCTACTCTGTGCTGGGCACTGGTGACACAGAGATAAACCCAGAATCCTACCCTCAGGGGGCTTACTGTCTGGAGAGACCATCCTAACTTAGGCTGTGTGTGCTATGGTGGGGGAAAGTAGGCGAGAGGAGCTCACTGTGGGGATTGGTGAATGTTCATAACAACTACTATTTACTGAGAACCTACGGGGCATCAGGTGCTACTGTGGGGGCTTTACACAAGGGCCACATGACAATTATCATCCTCATCTTATAGGTAACTCTGAGGCTCCAAGAGGGTGGGACTGGAGAGGTTCAAGGCTTTTCTGTGCCAGAGAATAATGTGAGCCCAGGAGTGACTGAACCCCAGGAGGCTTTGGGAGAGGCCTTGAAGGCCAGGCTGAGGAGCTCGCTCAGTGACCACCCTGCATTTGAACCAAGCAGGGCTCCAGCGTGGGAGAGCAGAGCAAGGAAGAGAAATCCCCCTACCCCTCCCACCACCAAGCCCAGCTGTCAACACTAGGCCCAGCTGTGTGAGTGTCCCACAGCCCAGGGAGCTTGGCAATGGGTGTGTGTACACATCTGTACGTCCATACAGGTGTGAAGGTGTGGGGGGACACCTGCTGGTCTCCTTGGGGGTACCATGCCTGGACCCCACCCAGAGGTCCCACCCATAGACCCAGGCAGGGCAGGGCTCAGGAGGGAGGGCACCCCTGGCTGGGAGCTCCATGGGGGTGGGCAAGACCTGCAGAAGAGGGTAGAAAGGAGGTGCTGCCACAGCGGTGGCAATAGCTTCCTTGGTAAGGGGACGGGGCAGCTGGCTGTGAGAGGCCTGGAAGCTTAGGAGGGCCGGGCCTGCGGGGCCGGGGGACACCCCGCTCAGCTCTCTGCCTGGCCTGGGAGGAGCTTCCTCCGCAGAACCTTCCCCCACAGCCTGGGAGAAGAGGCCACCGGGGGCCTCTGGGGCGCTTGCTCCTCCTTGTACCACTGCCCCGCCCACATGCCTCCTCCACACAATTAGCCGCTCTTGTCTCTAATTGAGTCCTCTGGTGCTCACAGGACAATTAGAATTTAAATTGCCTTTTACAAAGGTCACAAAAACATGATCAAAGAGGAATCTATTAGAGGGGCTGGGGGCTGGGTGGCCCCTCCTGTCTTGCCCCCGGGAGCTAACTGTGGGGGTGGAGGGTCAGGCAGCACCGGGTGAGGCCGCCTCCTGCACGGGCCCTTCTCTGTCATCCACAGTCTTTCCCAAGCTTCCTGAGCCCCCTGTGTGAGAGGCGGGGGGAGGGAAAACCCACACTCCCCTTCCTGCTCTCAGCTGCCCCCACAGACCTTTCCCCCACGTCACCCTTCCCAGCCTGCTCCCCTCAGGGAGACAGTCCCACCCCATGTTGCTCCACCTGGCCTGATCCGGCCCTCTCCAGCTGGGTGGCCTTAAGTAAGCTACTCGCCCCAACCCCAACCCGAATCTCAGTGGTCTCATCCATGCAATGGGGCCAATACATTTTGCTTCTTAAAGGCAGGAGGCTCCACAAGGAGGTTCCTGCAACAGTCAAGCCTTTGCTTCTCTGAGCCTGATTATTTTACCTGCTGCCACCGGGAAGCATGTCTGGGGGCTGGTCCTCGGCTCCTCCAGCCCTGACTGTGGCCTGCACTTGGCCCTGCTCCTCATGCTGCCCAGGGGAGAGGTGGCCTCTCCCTACCCGGGAGGCCAGGGCAGAGCCTCCATCTACTCCTTTCATGGGCTCCCACAGTCACCTGCACAGGGCTGGGCACACAGGGAAAAAGAAGGGGTTCAGGGCACAGACCCAGCTGACAGATGGAAAGGTTGGCTAAAGGACAGCCAGGCCCCCACCCACAGAGGGCTCGCCTTCTACAAGGCAGACGGGAGGCCGGTGTAGCAGGGATTCCCAGTCTGCCCTGGGAGTCAGGTCCTTCAGAGTGATGGCTCTGGGCCTAGACCTATCCATCTGTACATTGGGAGTGGGGCTGGAAGGACTCTGACGGCTCTGCTGACTCAGGTTCATGGTCTTGGCCCACTTGCGGTTTGGGACCTGGAGAGGCCTGACAACATAGACTTGGCAGTGTCAGGAGGTTTCCTTTGGGCAGGCATGGTCGGTGAAGCAAGCCTGGCCTGGTCCAGCAGATGGAATTGCAGGGTTGGGGGAAGGTGGACAACAAGAGGCCAGGAAGGGGCTTGGCTCGGCTTCCTAAAGAATTCCAGACTCACCCCTCCTGCCTGGGCCTGAAGGGGAACCTGACAGCTGCCCCAGATCAATCCTAGATCTTGCCACCAAATCTGGGAGGGCTGCCCCTAGAAAGCAAGTGGCTGTGTCTAGCCTGCCAGTCTGGGTTCAGGAGGGAAGTGGGGACAAGTGGTTCTCTGCTGGGAGGCAGCCAACCTGGCAGCTCTATCAGACTTCAGAAGGAGAGCAACATTGGCTGAGCACCTACTATGTGCCAGACCCTGGGCTGTGCTTTAGGAGTCTTATCTTACCTTCAGTGGTCCTCTATGTCATCATTTCACAAATGAGCAATAGGCTCAGAGAGGTTGAGCCCCTTGTCTAAAGTCTCACAGTGAGAAATGGACAGAACTGGGACATGAACCCAGGCTTGCCTACTTCCAAAATAGAAGCCATGTATGGCCCAAACTGTTGACTGATAGTGGTCAAAAGCAATCCTATTAATTTTGGATTCAAAACCATTGTTAGGGGCACCACAGGTGGTAGGATGTCATGTGGCTCCATCTGAGGGGAGGGGGACAGGGAGTCTGTGTGGTCTTTGGGGGAGATGAGCAATGTATCAGGATTCCTGTCCACTCTGCTGTGGTCCCCAAGGTTGGGAGACATGATCATTCCTCATTTAGCATCAAGCACAGAGCTACAGGAGGGGAGATTAGCCAGGTAATCCAGCCTGATTGCCAGACCTGGCGGAACTTCATTTGGATGCCAAAGGAGGTAGCTCAGGGACCCAAGCCTGCGGCACAGTCAGTGAACTCACTGCCCCCATCCCGGTGTGAGCCAGGGTCAGCTGCCCGCCTCTGAGATGGTCCAGGGTGAAGTGGAGAGGCTGGAGGGGCAGGAGGAGGATGGGCCCACTCAGGATCCCCAGAGGGAGTGGAGAGGAGCTCCCTGCCCTGCAGAGCAGGACCCTGGCAAGGCCCTCCTGACCGTGCCCCTGTCTTGGAGATGGCCAGGGCCCTCAGTCTTCCCTGGGAGGCTAGGGGTGCCCAGGATTGGGGGGCTGCCCATGTCTGGAGAACCCTTGCCAGCAGGGCTTCTTGCCCTGACCTCTGGTATGGCCAGGACTGGGCAGGGCAGGGCATTCAGCCAGTGCCTGAATCATGAGATGGTCTCTCCAGGGCCATAAATCCCACAGGCCCAGGCGAGCAGGCCCACAAAGCTCTTGTGACAGCAGTGGTTAAATTAAGTGACTGTTGCAGAGCCGGGCGGGGCTGGCTTCCTGGAATGGAATTTATGGCCTCCCTGCCCCATTTACTGCCCAGTCAGCCTGGGCCTTCTCAGCACCCAGCATGCTTGAGGGAGGCCTGCAGCCACAGGCCCACTCTTAGAGCCCGCGGAGCTCCTACCCTGTAGGGGGGTAGGGGAGCCAGCTGGGGCCTCTGTACCTGGGCCACAGGAATTGCAGTCCTCCTGGGCTGGGATCCTGAAACCAGACTAAGATGAGAAGCCCAAGACCCAGAGAGGACACGAGGCCAGTCTGAGGTCACGGGGGGCCTGATGTAATCTCTGGCTCCCAGACTCCCTCAGCTCAGGATTCTGCTCGGGCCTGCTCCTCTGAGACCCTGGCTAGCCTGGGCCCAGCCGGGCACCACGTTTTCTTACCCTCTCCCAAACTGCTTGGGACAGGAGGGGTCCTCTCCCCCACTCTGGCCCCCAGCTCCTAGGCCTTCCTTCTGTCCTGATTTGCCGCCTTCTCTCTCACACACGTGCGTGCACACCCACGGGCAAGCACACATGTTGGGTAGAAACATAAATGTGCAGACATGTCAGGCCACTTTAGGGTGAGACATTGTGCTTGGAGCAATTCATCTGCAGAATCCACTGACCTGGACCCTGTGAGATGCTTACTTAGAACAATAGCAAGGAAAACAAACATCAAAAAGAATACACAACCTAAAACTTGTGTGACCAGGAGTCCCCAAATCATCTTCAGACCAAACTTTTCCTTGGAATGGTCTGGCCTTGGACCCCGAGACCCACAGGAGATCTCAGCCAATCAGAGTCCAGCAGGGCCCACACCCCCACCCCACAACTGCCTCACCACCTGAGTTCTCAACAGACTTGGGCCCAAACCAGAGATCAGGGCCTGTCCCCTTCCCTGGTGTTCATGCTGGGACCCTCCTAAGTCACATTAACCAGTGGTGAAAGTAAACTGTAGGTGGCCAGTGACAAATACTCAAATAAGGTCACACCTAGTTCAAAGACGTCCTTGAGCAGGAGCATGTGGTAGCTCTAGGGGTGCCACTATCTCAGGAAGGGTGTCTGCATAGGCCGCGCCTGCAGGGGCAGCCTCCGGGCCTCAGGTGGCCATGTCCATCAGGAAGGTCCCAACCTTGGGGCCTCGTCCTGGGATACACCCTGCTCTGGACCAGCTCCTGCCCCAGAGTTTGGCTCTCTGAGGCCAGAAGACTGTAGATTCTCAGTCAGATTCTCTCCTGGAGGCTGAGGCTGTCAGGAAGTCAAGGCCTCTGCCTGGCCCCAGGTCCTTGCAGACTCATGCCCCCGCCAGCCATTCCAAAGCCTCTCCTCTGCTCCTCAGCATGTGCAAGCTCAAGGACTTGATGTTGTCCATTTGCACCTCGCATGTTCCCACCCCCTTGCTTTTGCTCTAGCTGTTACCCCCTCCATTGCCACCTTTCTGGATCTCTCCATCTACCAGAGCTCAGCTCAAATGGGGCTGTGCCCTGTTGTTTTGCCTTGGAAGGGGTCTGGACCCCAGGGTGCTGAATTGGAGGGGTCCTAGGCTTTCCTTCGAGTTGAAAGAAGCCTGACCCAGGATGACAATAGACAAAAGGCCCATTTTGCCCTCTTGGATCCTCAATGGCCTGCCTCATCTGTAATATGGGGAGATCAGCCTTCCCCACCTCACCGCTCCCCCCTCCCACCCACCATGTTCTGCCCCTGTCCACTGTGGTCCTCAGGCTTAGAAAAGAGGAGGCAGCACTGGAGGATGGGGCAGCCAGGAGCAGGGCATGTGCCTGGTGTGTGAGGATGGAATTCTGAGGGAGGAGCTGCTGTGTCAGGACTGGCTTGTGAGTAAACTAGAGGAGTGGAGAAGAGGGGGCTCTGTCATGCAGCCATCCCCCAGGAACAGTGAGGGGTTTTTATGTTAAGGAAAGGAGCTACAAGACCTGCAGCTAGTGGCCAAGGAACAGGCAGGGACTGTGGGTGCACGTGGTGTGTCTGTGTGTATACGTGTTATGCATAGTGTATTGTGTTGCTGTAAGCGTGTGGCATGCAAATATGAGTGTGCATGTGTGCCCACAAGTGTGAGCATGTCTCATGTGTCCATGTGTTTGCATGTGTAATATGTGTGCATGTATATATGATGTGTGTGATGCAACAAGTGTACATGTGTGATGTGCACATGTGATGTACATGTATGACATGCAGGGTGTGTACAGGGGTGTGCGTAGTGTAACCGTTGGCCAATTTGCTATAATTGTGAATTCCAAAAATATAAGTAGATCATGCTTGTAAACTGATCTGTTCATCTGGGCATGATTAGGTTATGATTAGGGCGTTGAGCCCCACCCCTTGGTGGGTGGGGAATCAAATATAAAAGGCATGGCAAGAACAGTTTTGAGAAGCAGTCTTTTGAGAAGCAGTTTTGATGTTGGAAAGAAGGCCCCAGGAGAAGCGAAGCAAGCCATTTGCTTGATCACCTACAGCTGACCTTGTGGAGGAACTAGGAGCTAAACCCAGAGAGAAACGCAGCCCTGGGAAGAGAGGAACCCAAGAAGCCTGAACCCTGGGCAAATGTAGGCAGCTGTCTTGCTCCAACACGTGACAATGGACTTTGGTGAGGGAAGAAATTATGCTTTATGGCCTGGTAACTGTAGACTTCTACCCCAAATAAATACCCTTTATAAAGACCAACCCATTTTTGGTATTTCACATTAGCACCTCTTTGGCTGACTAATACAGTGCCTGTGTGTGTGTGATGCAGCTCCTTGGGCCTGTGAACGCCGAGGCTCCTTGTCCGGCACCCTTGGCCCTGGACCTGTCCCATGGTTGGCTCCAGACATGCTCAGACAGGCCACCTACTGCCCCCCACCTGGGTGCTTTTTCTGCTGTATAGCATCCCCAGTCCCTCCCACCACCCTCCTAGACTGGTCCTGGATGAGCCCAGAACCTGGCACCTGAGGCCCCTCTGGAAGCTCCAATTCTCTTAATGAAGCCTGGAGTCCCCAGAGCATAGCCACGAGGGCGGCCTGCCCTGCCCCCACTTCCCCTCACCTTAGACTCTGCACAACCTCCCACTCCAAGTCCTTACCTTGCCTGAAGGAGAAACTGAGACACAAGGTTCAGGAGATGACCTGCATCCAGCAGCCAAGAAGAA
This sequence comes from Cabassous unicinctus, assembly GCA_029593785.1. NCBI lineage: Eukaryota > Metazoa > Chordata > Mammalia > Cingulata > Chlamyphoridae > Cabassous > Cabassous unicinctus. The sequence goes on along the minus strand of JAQZBX010038702.1, from coordinate 12,159 downwards.
TCTCCAGGGAGGTCGCCCACCGAGAAGTCGACCATCTTGTGGAGCTTGGTCTGTCCTCCTGGGGCCCACGGCCCTTCAAATGACTGCCTGTCCCCTCCAGGTCCTTGGTTAAGCTCTGTGCGAGGCCCTGCTTGCTGTCAGCCTCACAGGAAAGATGATGAATGAACGACAGACAGAAGGTCAGCTCACACCTCCCACCCCACCCCGGCATCTCATTCCCTGGTGGGCCAGCCACCCGCAATCTGGAGGTGTCCTCGGGCCTGGGCAGAGAAGTAGGGTGGCCACAGCATGCCTGGTGTTCTGTCCTGTCACTGGTGTCCCACCCTCGGCCTCCTAGGGCTCCTCGTGGCTGTAATAGCCCCCTTCCCTCCACCTGCTTTGTGTGGGTCCATCACTCATTCATGGGTGTCTGCTCCCTGCTCCGCCCTGCCTGGGGCACAGCAATAGAACACATGGGAGCTCCACTGAGAGGGACAGAGAAGGGAGGACTCAGGCCCTGGCTTTGGGGATCTCCCTGTCCCACGGAAAGGAGGTAGCAGACACCCCCCCACACACACACACACAGTGAAGTGATAGGGAAATGGGCCCGGTAGGGGTCTTGGGGGTGTAGATGCAGCCTTGGGGAATGGGAGCACAAGAACGGAGCACCCTGGGCACCCTCGTCCAGATCAAGGGGGCCAGGCCCAGGGCTGAACCAGGGGCTAAGGCTGAGGAGGGAGCAGAGCTGGGTAGATGCAGAAAGGCAGACAAGGCTCAGAGAAGAGCACCAGATGAATGGTGTGTTTGTGTGAGGGGGAGAGATGCTGGGAGGGGCATGCCAGGGAGTGGTGAGGGGGAGGAGGGGCTGTTACTGGCCTGGCCAAGTCAACTGAGCTGGACATCAAAGCCCAGAGCATGTTCCGGAGGATGCTGATCTCTCCCTCCCACAGAGAGCCAGATGTCCCTTTGATGGTGAGAAGAAAGGATGTTGTACAGAGAGGGTGGGGGTAGGGCAGGGGGAGAGAGAATCTCCTCCCTGTGGTCACCCAGTGAATGGGAGGGACCATCACAAATGCCATCTCCTCCACTTGCAATGGGCTGTGGAGCCAGACCCATCACTAGTGTCTAGGTGGGCCAAGGGGTTGGGCAGCCGCCCCGGGGCTTCCCAGGGAACCTGGGGTGAGGGGATATTGTTAGGGGACAGAAGACTAGCACTGAAGGGGTGGGGGCATGTCCAGGCCACTGTCCTACCCAGAGAGCTTCAGGTGTCATGATGGATGGGGGTGAAAATGGGGACCCCCTCAGCACAGCTGGCCAAGCCCTTCCCAGCCCCAGCTGGGCTCAGGCCTGCTCTGCTGCCCAAGGCTGGCTCAGCATCTGCCCCCTGGGCCAGACTTTCTACCTTCCAGCTGGCCAGTACTCACGGGCTAGTGCCGATGGACCAGGACCCCTCAGAAATCTGTCAGGGCTCAACCACTGGCCATTCACCTGAAGCCCAGTGGGGTCAGTACCCCACTGGCCAGTTGGAGGTGGGCAGGTCCTCAGAGGTGGGGTCGCCACACACTATGGGAGCTAAAGCAGAGTAGGCTCAGTGGCCACTTCACACACCCCTTAGCTTGCTAGGAGCATACACATGGTGTGCAGGACCCCCCTCGGGCCCCAGCTGGCCCTCTCACCCCAGCAAGAACCAAGCATGCTCCCCCGACAGTCCCCGGGCTTCCCTGAGTCCCGCCTCTACTCTTGGTGCAATTTCCCTGCCTGGTAAACCTCCAGCACCACCACTAGGCCGTAGGATGTCTTTGTAAGAGTTAGCAAAAGGCACCCCTCCCTCCAGTTGCTTTTCTGCTGTCTGCTGGAAAATCGCCACTGAAGCGGACTCCATGGGAGTGGCGCCCTCTAGAGTTGTGGTGCACATCCTTGAACACTCTCCTGGCCCTTCGTCTGGGCACTCCTGTGTTCTGCCGGGAGCACCAGCCCTGGCCTTCACAGCTCTGGTGTGAAGCCAGCACCCAGCTCCTGGTGAGAGCAGCGGGGGCCCTGGGCATCCCGCGGAGAGCCCAGCTGGAGAGCGGGGAGCACCTCCCAGGAGAGGGCTCACTGTCCTCCCTCAGGGAGGCAGCCCCCTCTGCTCCACTGTCACCCCCTTGGGAGGGCACTCAGGGACAACCAGGCAAGCTCCCTCAACGCCTGCAGGGTACAAGGCAGCTGGGTTATGCGAGGGCCAGGGAGGGGGCTTTCAGCCCTGGGCAGGGAGAGCCTCTTCCTAGCCATCCCTCCAGGCTCTAAGGCCAGGGGGAGATGACCTAGAAGGGCCCAGGGTAGCTGGACTTGCTCTGGATCCCACAGGCCCTCTGATGTCCTTCTCAATCCAGGCTCCTTGAAAAGGACACCAGCTCCCTCAATATGGGAAGTCTGCATTTTCTGCATGATTTTTCTGTAAACCTACAACTTCTCTAATTAAAAATATATATATTAACAAAAAAGGACACCAGCTCCCCCAGCCACACTCCACCCCACCAGCCTGTGGGGGATAGTGGGTCACAGTAAAGGGCACGATCCTCCTCTCTCTGCAGTCCCTCTCGCCAACTATTGGGGTGTCCTGGGGGCGTCCCCCAGGCGTGCACAGCCCTTTCCCATTCTCCTCTCGCCACCACAGCCTGCAAAGCAGCAAGGTGGATGCCTTGCCACACCCCTTCTGCCCACGCCCCTCCGGGAAGAAGATCCTGTGCCCAGGGCCTGGACCTGTTGCCCTCATGCCTGTCCTCCCCCCTCCCCCAGTGTCAAGGAGCTGCTGGGTAGCTCTCTGGGGGTCTGCAGGCCCCTCACTTTACTCTGTTGGCCACTGGCACCTGCTTCTGGGTCTTTGGCCTTTGGATCTCAGCCCTTCCAGGCTCTCCCCACACGGGGCACCTCCCCAGCTCCTGTGAATAGACACCTGCAGACTGCAGCATGCACACCTGCTCATCAGCCATGCTCAGGCTTGGGGGGCAGAAACTTGGTGGAACCCCTTTTTCGTGTGCTTAGCAGTCCCACACCATTCCCTGCTGGGGCCCAGGTTCCGTGTTCAACCTGGCAAGTGGAAAAACCCAGCCCACCCCCTATGGACTTGGCTCTGAGCCCTTGGGAAGGGAAGTGGGAAATAAATCAGAGGCGGGGGGGGGGAGATAACAGAAAATAAGTCTCCAAACCCTGAATGTGATGGCAACATCCCAACAGCTGCTGCTGACGTGGAAAAATAAAAGTTGCCGGCTAGTTTTTTTTTCACCCTCTCTTTCTAAATGATTTGACGTTTTATTCTCCCCCATCGAACTCTCTATTCTCTGCTAATGGCAGAATAATAAAAAATTATCCCTCACAGTGTGTGAGTGAGAGGCCAAGACGGGAGCCCAGGAGAGGGGGGAAGGAGAAGAAGAAAAAGGTTATTATAAATGTGTCAGCCTTGTTTATGGCCCTTTATCAGCGAGGGAGAGACAGGGAGGGAAAGACACCATCAGCGTGCACTTTAAAGCGGCCTGCCGGCTTGGTTGGGGAGTGTAAATAATTTTTATTTTCAGCTGCATTTAGGTATTTTAAAATATGGACCTGCCAGCCATCGTGGGGAGCAGCCAAGCCTGCTGGGCGGGGCGGGGTGGGGGTGGCTGGCCTTTCATCTCCTTTCATGGGCCTGTGCTCGACAATTAGGGTTTTCAAAAGCAGCATTTGCTGATAAGGCCTCCAGCTCAGGGAGCGCAGGGAGATAGTGGAAGCCGGCCTGTGGCTGCCAAATTTCCCGGCTGGCTGGCTGGGGGCTGACCTAACAGGCAGGATTTAGGAAGCATCCTTCCCGATGAGGCCACCCTGTGCCAGCGCCCCGTCCTCCCTACCGCGCTGGACACCACAGCTCCATTGCCTCAGGTCTCCTTCAGGCTGGCGTTCACTGGTCAGCATGCACTAAGCGCCTACTGTGTGCTGGGATCATGGGGGTTCAAGGGCAGAAGGCTGGGCCTTTGACCCCTCCGAGAGCAGTCCTTCAGGACCCCTCGGGAGAGCCCCTTGCATTCTGGGCTGGAGGTGGGCTGCCCTAAGGCAGGGTGTCACAGTGGCCGGAGCAGGGCTCCACAGAGTGGATGGACCGGGCGTCTGAATCTTGGCTGTGAGGCCACAGGCAAATGCCTCTTAAGACCCGAGCCTCCGTTTCTTCTGTCAAATGGGGATGATAATGGTGCTAACCTCCTATGGTTGCAGGGGTCAAGTGAGATGATGAGTAGACTTAGTGGCTGACGCTCAGGGAGCACAGGCTAAATAATGACTCTCATCATTGTTATTTGCTGCGCACAGAGAAGGGCACATTAAACCCCACGAGTAATTCCCAAATGTTCCAGTGCACCCAGCACTGAGCCCAGGCTCGAGGGGAGGCTGAGAGGAGCTGAGCCCTGTCTTGGGGAGTTCACTGGCCAGAAGGACTGCATGGAGCAGGCTCATCGGGGCAGGCTTCCTGAAGAAGGGTCGCTGGAGGGGTGGCAGGGTGTGAAGGGGTGGGAGGAGCCTAGACTGGCCAGCGAGGAGGCAGGTGGTCAGAGGCAGACAGCTTGTGCCCCTCTCAGGCTGGTTCCCAGCTGAGAGAGGGGACTTGGCACTAATACCACCCGGGGGTTGCATGCTAGTTATGTATCCAGCACATTACCTGTCTCCTTTGCCTTGAAACTCTATCTTTGATGCTCATGGAATGCCACATCTGCCTGATGGCTGTGGGATACACTTTCCCATGCCCCTGGGGCTGGGCAAGACTGCCTCTTGGCAGGCAGTGGGCATAGGCTCAGAGAAACAAAGAAGGACAAACTAAATTCCTAGATCTGTGACTTTGCTGGTTATGGGAGATAAGTTCCTTGCCCCCTCCTGGTAAGTTCCTTTGTGGTTGGAGGAGCCAGTGGTGGCTGGAAGGAAGGTAGTATCAGGCCAGAGGACAGCTGGATGTTTGGCTCTGAATGCAGATTTGGACAAGGGCCCTGGGCCAGGCAGGGGTCTGTGGCCTTGTATGGGGTCTGGGGGCTAAGAGCAAGCCCAGAAGGCAAGGGAGGTAGGAGGAAGGGAGAGGCCAAGGGACAGGAGAGAGAGGGATCAGACAGGGGACTCTGTACCTGCCTCTCACCTCTTGTCATCCCTTCATTCAACTTTTCACAACAAAAACACACTGCTGCCTGCTCTCACCTGGCCCTCAAGGAGTTCATACCCCCATCTGTATAAGCAGACAAGTGCTCCGTGGTGATCCAAGAGTGGGGAGGGGAGATGGGCATCATGGAAGGAGGCATAGAGCAGCAGACACTGGAGTGGGCTCCAGAAGTATGCATAGGAGTTTTCCAAGCAGATGAGGTGGGGAGAGCATTCCTAGTGGGAGGGTACAGCAGGAACAAGGTCAGAAGCACGCGACTGCTCATTGGGGGAAGCGCAAGTTAATAGTAGGGTGCTGGGTTAATTATTTCCCAACAGAGTCCCGAGGAGCATTTGCTTTGGGGGATGTTAATGTTACCTGAAATAATGGTTTCCTTAGTCAGATACATTTGGGAAACATTGAGCTAAACAATGAAAAGCACTGAGTACAAAGGTCAATATTCAGAAATCACATGTATTTCTATAAACTAGCAATGAGCAATCCAAAAATGAAATGAAGAAAACAGCTCCAAAATCCTTAGGAATAAACTGAACAAAATCTCAGCTGGCTTCTTTTTTGCAGAAATTGACAAGTTGAACCACAATTCATAGGGAAACACAGGGGACCCAGAATAGCCCAAACAATCTTGATAAAGAAGAACAAAGTTGGAGAATTCACACCTTCCAAGATCAAAACTTATTACAAAGCAATAGTAATGAAGACAGCGTGGCAGTGACATGAGGACAGACATATAGAGCAATGAAATAGAATTGAGAGTCCAGAAGGAATCCCTTACATTTAAGGTCAATTGACTTTCGATAAGGGTGCCAAGACAATTTTGTGAGGAAAGACAAAATTCTTTAGCAAATGGTGCTGGCACAACTGGTGTCCGCATGCAAAAGAATGAAGGTGGGCCTTTTCCTTACAGCGCACACAGAAATGAACTCCAAATGGATCAGAGATCTAAAGCTAAAGCTTGAGGCTGGGAAAGGCCAGGCTGCTGGTGCCAGAGCTAGATGACCACGCAGTCAGGTCCTTTGGGTCGTCCACAAATATTATGTCTACTTTTGTCCTGGACTTTTGAGATTGACAAGTGTAGTAACAGATTCTGGGGTGAATCAGCAGAGACTGAAAGTGCTGTAAAGATTTGCCACCACTCCCCCAATGAATCTACTGCGAAAGCTGGTGGCAGTGGAGACTGGTACCACCTTTTGGAGCACAGTTTTTCAGTTAATAACCCCCCTTCTCCAAGAATGCAAGAGTCTTCAGGCCTTGTAATCTCCCTTTTGGCATCTGCCCTGCAGAAATACCAGCCCAATGGAGTGGAGAAAGGCAGACACAGAGGAGTTCATCAAAGCACTGTTGGGTGCATTGGTAGCTGGATTATAAAAATGGACTCAGTTCTCTTGTAATTCATGCCACTGAGTTATGTGCTTGAAGGTGGCTAAAAAGGGAAATGTATTGTATATATTTTAACACAATTTAAAAAATGGCCCTAATTCTCCACATCTCCCTGTATCCATCCCTTTGCAACATCCATTTGCAGCTCCTCCCATCAAGAGGTGGAGTCATTTTCCCCACCCCTTGGATCTGGACTGACCTCCTAACTAGCTTTGGCCAATGCAAGTGGTGGAAGTTACCAGGTGCCAATGCTTAAGCTTAGAATCCTTGTGTGCTTCCACTGGCTTTCTTGGAAACCTGCTACCCCCATGAGGATAAGCCAACACTGGCCTACTGCAGGATGAGAGACCCTGGGGAAGAGAACTGAGTCATCCCAGCTAAGGCCATCCTAGACCAGCCAGCCCCCAGCCAATCCACCAGTGGATCACAGGTGCACGAGGGAGCCCGGCTGGAAATCAGCCTAACCTGGCCCAGCACTGAACTCGGCTGCTGCCTTGCAGACTTGTGAGCATAATAAATGCTTATTTTAAGCCACTGAGCTTTGGAGTCATTTGTCAGGTGACCATTATCTATAGTACTCAAAAACTGATACAGCCCCAAAGTGGATGCAACCCAGTCATCCATCAACGTGGAGCTGGAGGAATTAACAGTGGTACAGCCATTCAGTGGAACTCCTTGCAGCCATTTAAAAATGAGGTCTATCCATACACACTGATCTGGAAGATGTCCATGACATATTGGCGAGGGCAAAGAAAAAAACAAGTAGCTGATCAATGTGTATGCCATGACCCCACTTTTTAAATTCTGTGTATAAGAATGTATGGAATAGATACACCTAGGAAAACATTGGCAATAGTAAAACAAACTATTCATAGGGGTTGCCTTTAGGGGAGGCAAGGTTGAGTTTCATATTTTTGGCTTTCTTCCTTGTAATTAAAAAAAAATAATAAAAAGATTATTTGGAATGAAAACAAAGTTCTGTTAAAATGGAGGCTTAGCTGCTGTCCTCCAGAGGCTCCAGCTTTTTCTCTTCGACCCTGGCTCCTGGGCTCCCCGGCTTTGCCTCTACTCCTGGCCCAGCTCCGCACACTCAGCTCCCCCCTGGTCCCCATCCACTCCTCCAACACTCTGACATTTACATCCCTGGGCCCTTTAGGCATTTACCTTTGAATATTAGAGCAGGAAGGGCCCATGGGCACCAAGTCCTACCTCTTAGAGTACAGATATAGGGAATCTGAGGAACAGAAGGGGCAGGGACATGCTGGAGGCCTCTTAGGGAGGCTGTGGCTAAGCTGTGGCCAGACACAGGTGTCCTGAGCACCTGTCTACCTCAGGAAGCCGAAGGCAGCCCCCGCTACCACCTGCACCTCCACCAGGCCCCACTTCCCTCCGAGAAAGATCAACTTCGTTCTTCTTGGGAGATGAAGGAAGAGCCATGAGGGAGAGTAAGGGGGATGGGGCCACAGAGGAGAAGCGGGTGGGGGGTGGGCATCAGGGCCAGCCTCAGCCTGGAGCCTCAGGCAGCAGCCAGATAATAAGCAAGAATAATAGAAGAAAGAGAGCGAAATGTCACACAAGCTCTGGTGCCATTAGCCACCAGAAAAGGGAAATATCACATAATTAGGCTGGGCCTTTGTTTGCCTTTGTGGAGGGGGATGAGAGGGGACTGGTTGTGTCCGGGCTGTGCCTCTGGGGATGAGCCAATTCACCCGTGGCAGGAGGGGTGACAACAAAATGAAGATTTCAGGCATCCCACTCCTCACCCCTGGGTCTGCGGTAGGGTGGGGTTGGTAGGTGGGAATGGACACGCGGAAGGGATGGGACTTGTTCCACCTCAGAACTGAGGCGGTGCGCTCAGAGGCCTCCTTGCTAAGCTGCCTTGGCTGTTGTTTGTTTATATTTCCCTCTTTATTACCCAAGTCACAGAAACACCCGGGTAATAGCTGTAAAATTACACACTCGCAGCTAATTCGGGGACGACTCTTGGCATAGCAGCCGCGTTTTAAGGAGAAATAAACAAGGCCTGAAATAAAAGTCAGCAGGAATACAAATCTGCAGCAAGGAGGCTGACTCCCCCCTTCTCCAAGCAGCAACCAGGGCGTCCGTCAGTCCCTGTACCCATGCATACACACTTGCACGCTCACACACACTCACGGCACCGGGACACGTGGACCCACAACCTGTGTTTCCCGTTCCCCTTCAGCGTGGACCCTGCTGCCTACCAGGCCCCTCGAGGGGGCTTTTAGGGCTGCTCCTCCCCCGCCTCCCCGCCCCCATCAAGAGTCAGGTCTGCCTTCCTTATCCTGGCTCCCTTCCTCTGTGGGGTGCCCATACTCCCCTCTCCCAGCCAGGGAAGTGCTAAGTGCCAGACCATCATTCATTCATTCATTCATTCACTCATTCACTGAAGTGTTTCTTGAGCGTCTACTTAGTGCCAGGCCCTGTACTCTTTCTGGGGAATATTATCTGGTGCAGGAGACAGATATTCAATAAATAAATGCATGAATAAATAAATAATAACACACTAGGATATGTACTCTCTAAGGGAATAGAACAGTGTGAAATGAGAGAGAAAGGCGGGATCTGCTTCAGGTTGGGGGTTTGGAAAGACGTCTTTTTTGGGGAAAGGAAAGGCCTGTTTGAGCCGAGGCCTGAGGTGGGAGTTTGTGGGGTGCGAAGTGGGGAGTACAGTATTCCAGGTGGAGAGAACAGCCTGTTGGGCAAAGGCCTTGAGGTGAGAAGGCCAGAGTGACCCACGTGCCAGCGGCCAATGGCGTGAGACAGCAAGTGAGATGCAGGGTGCTGTAGGAGCCTCAGGGAGCTGGACAGGATTCTAGGGAAGGGGGTGTGAGATTTGGTTTCTGGTTTTAAAAGTTCTCCCTGCGTGGCAAGCAGAGAAGCAGAGGGGACATGAGCAGCCGGGAGACGCTGTGGCTGTCCTGCTGGCGAGAGACAACAGTGGCTTGGGAAAGGACAGTGGCAGTGCAGACTGGGAGGAGGGGAGCGATTCCAGAGGAGGCAGACAGGGTCTGGATTTGGGGCATGGGAGAAGGAGGAGTCAAGAGGGGATGGTGGAGGTGCATTTCCCGAGATGGGGGAGACCCCAGGGGGGACAGAATTGTGACATGAGGCTGAGGTGCATGGAGATGGCATTTAAGGCCATGGGGCTGGACCAGGTTGCTTAAGGAGAGAGATGGACAGAAGAGGTTTTGACTTGTGTGACTCCCAGCCTGGACCCTGTGACCAAATGCGCCCCGCCCCATCATTAATGAAATAAGAATAAAAGTTACAACTTATCTTGTTGAAAGGATTAAAGGAGGTGGGTGTCCAGCACCCAGCCCAGATGTGTCCCATCTGCAATCTCTGGGTAAACCACACTGGGGGGCTGTGATGGGATCCCTAGAGGGAAGCAGAGCTGGAGGCAGCCCCACCTATCCAATGCCACCCTTGGGATCTGCTCAAGCCGAGTGTCCACGGGCCTGGGGGTCTGTAGGGGAGTGGGCGGTGGGGTGCTCCATGTCTCAGATGAGAACCCCGACACGGAGCTTACCCCAGGAATGAGTGAAGGTTGATGAGGGTGGCGTGGAGCAGAGAGAGTGGGCTGGGTGGGAGAGCAGACAGGGCAGCAAGGGGATCTCGTGTCTCCTCCAGGCTGCAGGAACTAATTAGTGTGGAACAAAGCCTTCCTGAGGTCCTCTGACTCTCCCTCACACCCACACCATGTAGTGGAGGGAGTGTGAGCTTGGGAGCCTGTGCTGAGGGCAGGGGTCCCCACCTTCCTCCCTTCCCTCTTCCTCTCCTCTTCAGAAACCTGGGGGCAGGGTGGGGGAATCATGAGTTGGGAGGTCTGAGGCCCTGGCTTGCCCCCAACCCCCAGCAACCCCACTCCCAACTCTGGCCAGGTCCCTGACTCTGCCTGGCCCCCAGGGTCCTGTCTGAGGATTGAAGGGCCCTTTGAGGGTGCTGGCGGGGGTCCTGCCTGACCATTTGGGCCCCAGTGCCCCTTTGGCCTTGCCTCCGGCCCCCCTGTAACTCCAAGCTCCACTGCACCCCAGGTGGGGAATCTGTTTGTCCACCAGTGTGGGAGACATGTTGGCCCACAAGCATATTTTCCACATATAAATGTGAACAAGACATACACAGGCGTGCTTGTGTGTGCATGTGCTGCAGGGCTTGCACATGTGTGCACATGCGTGTGCCTGGGTGGGTGCCAGAGCGTGAGGGGTGGGGTTGGACCCACAGCTTAAGTGGTGAGCAGTGGCCTCCTAAGGCCCAGCCCAGCCCCCTCTGCCAGGCAGTCCCCTGCAGCTGCAACTGTCCCACTGTCCTGGGGCTGAGCCACTGACCCTCTCTGGGGGCCTCAGACTGACCACCAGCTGTTCAGGAAGAGGCAAGAGCTCCCCCTTGTTTATGTCAGGCTGTGCCATGATTAGGAGGCAGGTTATGCTGGGAGCAGAAGCCTGAGCACCGCGGGACCCTCTGAAGGAGGCCGCTGGCACTATGGAACAAGTGCCCATGCTGGCCCGGGGCTGCTGAGGGAATTGTGTGCTTCAGTGACACCTAGCTAGACCCTGGGGACCTGGGGTAGGGTCTGGCTCCAGGCTCTTTGCCTTTTGGCCTAGTTCTGGGAGGGAGAGGGGCAGGCTCAGTGTCCTCCAGATAACCAAGAGCATCCGCCCAAGGGAGGGCTTGCCACACATTGTTGTGTGCAGTTTGGCTTAGGTGTCATAAATGGGTGGGTGCTGGACAGCTCCCTCCGCTCAGGGCCTCAGTTTGCTCATCTATAAAATAGGCGGGGGAGGGGGGAGACTGGACAGGATGAGCTTCAGCTCTAACACTTTGTTGCATAACTGAGGCTGAGGCAAGCAACCCTTTGCCCTCAAAGACAGACCCGCAGCATGGGCCAGGGCACTGGCAGGAAATCCAGGGACCCCAGGAGGCAGGAAGCAGTCCCCGGCCCCCTCCTGCCATGAATGTACTTGTATGACCCTGTTGCTGCTACAGGCCCTCAGCGTGGAGCACCTCCCCAAAACAGCCAGGATCATTTAACAGCTATGCACTCGTCTGAGCTCTGGGCCTTCCCCAGCTCCCGGGCCCGCGGGGAGGCAGACGTGTGAGCACTCACAAGCCAAGAGCTGTTCCAGAAGCTGGCATGGACAACTGTTCTCCCTGCCCCCAGCTGCTTGTCCCCCCGCAGGGCCCAAGTTATTGCTTCCCCATCTTTGTTACTGCGTCTAAACAGCACTAGGGAGACAGTGGCCTCAGGAGCAGCTTAAAACAATTGTTTATTCTTTTGAAAAGGAAATACATTCACATGTTTCAAATATTAAAAAATAGGATCCAGTATAGAGTGAAAAGCCTGCCCCCCACCACCCTACTCTGTAAGCCCAGTGTTTTGTTTCCTGTGTGTCCTTTCAGAGTTTCTTTTGCTTTCAGAAGCAAATACAGGGAAGCGGGTGTGGCTCAGTGGATAAGAGCCCCCATTTACCATATGGGAGGCCTGGGTTCGCTTCCCGGCGCCTCCTTGTGAGGGCAGGCCGGCTCGCGCGGCGCCGTGGGCTGATGCGGCAAGACCTCACAGCAAGGGGGAGATAAGCAGACACAGAGAAGACACGCAGCGAATGGACACAGCAGCACAAGCAGCAAGGGGG
>JAQZBX010038701.1:6873-23408 GCA_029593785.1 Cabassous unicinctus | reverse complement strand
ATATGCCCCACCCCCTCCCTCTCTCACACTCTTCCCCACCAATAACATCTTAGTGCAGTACATCAGCCATAATTGATGAGCAAATATTGAAGCACTGCTACTAACCATGATCTACAGTCCACACTATGGGCTACACTTTGCACCACACAATTCTATAGGTTGTGACAAAATGCACAATGGCCTCTATCTGTCACTGCAATATCATGCAAACAACTCCAATGCCCTAAAAATGCCCCATGTTCCACCTATTCCTCCCTCCCCTTCCCCCAGAACCTCCGGTAATCACCATCTTTACATCAATGTTACAAGTTCCTCCATCACCACAACAAGAAGTCTACTTTGGTCCACGGTTGCACACCCATTACCCACTACATTTGCCCACTCCTCAATCTTAAAGATTCTGGCATGATGATGCCCACTCTGCTTCAGATTGAGAGGGGGCTTAGATCTTATGGGAGCATTCCTTTTTTAAATGGCTAGATAATATTCGTTGTGTGGATACACCAAATTTTGTTTATCAGTTCATCAGTTGATGCACAACGGATGCTTCCACCTTTTGGCTATTACCAATAATGCTGTTAGGAACATTCTTGTACAAGTTGTTGTATAGACATATGCTTTCATTTCTCTTGGGTATATACCTAGGAGTAGAATTGCTGGGTCAAATGATAACTCTATGTTTAACCTTTTGAGAAACTACAAAATTGTTTTCCAAAGCAACCATACCATTTTACATTCCTACCAGCAATGCTTACATTCACCACATCCTTGCCAACACTTATTATCTCTCTTTTTGATTACAGCCATCTTAGTGGGTATAAAGTAGTATCTAATTGTGCTCTTGATTTGCATTTCCCTGATAGCTAATAATGTTGGGCATCTTTTCATGTGCTTATTGCCCATATGTATGTTCTTTGGAGAAATGTCTATTCAGATCCTTTGCCCATTTTTTTAATTGGGTTATTTGTCTTTTAATTATTGATATGTAAGAGCTCTTTATATAACCTTGATACAAATCTCTTATCAGATATACGATTTGCAAATATTTTCTCCCATTCACTGGGTTGTCTTTTCACTTTCTTGATGGTGTCTGTTGATACACAAAGGATTTTAATTTTGATGAAGCCCAATTTATCTATTGTTTCTTTTGTTGCTCTTGCTTCTGGTATCATATCTAAGAATCCACTGCCTAATAGAAGGTCCTGAAGATTCTGCCCTATGTTTTCTTCTAAAAGTAATACGAAGTTTTTAATTTTTATGAAATCCAATTTATCCATTTTTTCTTTGGTTACTTGTGCTTCTGATGTCATACTTAAAATCAACTTCTTTTTAAAACGAGCTTTTTTTAAGCTTATGTTGCTTAGTCTCAGGCACTGATTCTTTTTTTTTTTTTTTTTTTTTTTTTTTTTTTTTTTTTTTTTTTTTTTTTTTTTTAATTTTTTATTTGTAAAATGATATATAAATACATATGCATATATGTGCATTTGTTTACATAAATGTCATTTGTTATATATATATATATATATACATTTTATAAAGGTGCCTAGATTCTTTTCCATGTCCGCAGCAGGGCCTCTCCTTGGCCTAAGGCTCTCATGTACACGTGCAGGGCTGAGCAGACCACACAGCATGAGACATGACTGGATTTTCATACCCCACTGAGACCTGCTGCTCTCTGATTATGACTATGATTAGTACTGAACACTCACAAGTCTACATAAGCCTTTTAAGCTTCTGGAGGCTTTCAGAATTATTAATTAATCCTTATAAAAGCTTTGAAGGCTAGGAAAGAAGTTGGTTTCCCTCCTGATTCCAAGATAGGAAGACAATTAAGAAGCTGTTACAAAAAACTTTCTCCAAAGGAACGCCAACCTCTGCAGTCCTCTAGCTTTGACAATAAAAGAGGAAGGAGACAGTAATTGGGCAAAGGGGAATAAGAGTGGTCAAAGCACATGGCAAGTGAGGGGTAAATGATGTTATATATTCTTATATCACCACTCACCTGAATTACCATCATCACCTCTTAACATGGTTTCTCCTCACAACCACCCTTTTGACGACCCATCACACATGGCCAGAGTGATCTTATTTAAAAATCTGGTTATATTAATTAGCTCATCAAAGCATGTAAGACTTTTCAGAACCCTGTCCCCAACTGCTTCTCCAGCCCATTTGGTACACTTATTTCCCACGTTTCCCACACTCAAGCCTCATCAAATTTCTCTCAGTTCACCAAAATCACTAGACCTCTGAAACATCCTTCCCTCTCGAATTTTCTTTCCTTCTCCCATAGCCGACTCCTACTCATACATGAAGACCCAGACAATGTCATCTCCCTGGTGAAGTCCTCCCAACATCATCAGGCAATTAATAGCTTCTACTTTTGTGACTCTCTCAGCATTTTCTATACTGTTCTATCCTTATTACAGCCCCGATGGCAACTGGAGTCATCTTGCCCTTTATGTCTAGTCACCATTGGCTCACACCACAATTCTAAATCCTATGGAAAACCCTACATCCATCCAAGATTTCTGAAATTCCTAGCAGATGGGAGAGAGAGTGGTGCTCCACTCTCGTGGATAATTTTACCTCTGACTTTCTGCCTCCACTGGTTTCTTGTTCTCTGCTCTGTTTCTTGTGGCTATTCCTCACTTCCACAAACATGGAAATCAACTCCTTATGTTGATTTCTAATGAAAGTTGTAGTAGGCAGCTTCTGAGATGGCCCCCATTGATCTCCGTCTCCTGGTATTCCCAGTTTTGTATAATCCCCTCATTGCAACTTGTTTCTTACCAATAGAATACAGCAACACTGAAGGGATGTCACTTCCATGATCAGGAAACAAAAGACTGTGACTTCTGTCTCACCAACAGACTCTCTCACTGGTTTTGATGAAGCCAGTGCCATGTTGGAGAAGCCCATGTGGCAAAGAACTTACAGCAGCCTCCATTCAACTGCCAGCAAGGTACTGAAGCTCTCGGTCCAACAACACACAAGGAACTGATTCCTGCCACGTGAGTATCAAAGCAGATCCTTCCCCAGTCGAGCCTTTAGATTAGACCCCAGCCCTGGATGACCCCTTGACTGGAGTCTTGTGATAGCAGCTGAAGCACAGAACCCACCAAAATTGCAAGATAATAAACATGTGTTGTTTTAAAGGTTCAGAGTAATTTGTTATGCAACAATAGACAATGGATACAAAAACCTAACAAATAAACGAGCAATCCCAATTGTACATGGCACTTTATCATGGTTTGAGGAGGGGTTTTACATCACAGAAATCTAAAAACACAAAATTAAATATTAGGCATCTTAGTTCATGAGTATCCTTTAGCAACTCCAATGTGTTACTCAGCATCTCTCTCCCTCTCCTCTCATTTCTCTTTCATGGCATCTTCTCTCTCAGAAAAAATAAATAAATAACATTATATATATATATACATCTCCAGTATTTCAACAGCAATTTTGAAACTACCTGGGCCTTAAAAAGCCCTAACTAGGCAAACCGACAAATACTGCTTTTCTGCCTGTTCTCTGCCTAGGACTTGGCAGTGGAGGAGGGATACTTATTTTTCCAAAGACTTAATACAATATAATAAATATAACTTAACATGTTTTCTAATTATTTGTGTTCATGTCTGTTTTCCCCACTAGGATGTTTGAAGAAAAGTAACTGAATTTTATTCATCATTATTTTCCCCAGGTTTAGTACAGAGTTGCTTACAGAGTCAGGACTCAGTAAATGTTTGCTGAAGGGTTATTCATTATTTACCATTACACTAAAAGATTTACATTTTCAAATTAAGTATTAATGTATTAATAATGCACAGGAGAGCCACTGTGCTGGGCTACAAGTAAAACTATGCTATAATAAGGTCCTCAGGTATTTCAAATAACTAAACTCCTTTGGATAGATTCAAGAAAAACGAATACTCCGATAAATGCAGTGCTAAAGCATGCTGAGAAGCTCAAAATGTATTAATTAAATACTCATTAAAAATGAATATGATCCACATTACCAGATATTCTACAACTCACAGGGGGACATGATATTAGAAAGCAAGTGCCAGGTAATTCCAATTCTAAGAATTTGTCATAACAAAATTTAAAAATAAGCATTGTTTTTAAAAGCAAGAAACTGGAAAACCAAATATCCAGCAATAGGAACAGGTTAAATAAATCATGAGAAAGATGTCCACAATGTAGTTTTATGTGAAAAGAGTAAATAACAAAACAATACATATAATGTAATCCTAATTTTGTAAAAGAATGCATTTGCTCATATCTCTGCATGCATATGAATAGAAAGGATATACACCAAAATTCTTCCCCCCGCCTCCCAAGATGGCTCCCTTGTCTGTTTGCTCATTGTCTGCTCATTGTGTCAGTACATCTTCTTTACGAGGCACCAGGAACCAAACCCAGGACCTCCCATGAGGGAGGCAGGCACCCAACTGCTTGAGCCACATCTACTCCCCTATCTCTGTACAGTAGGATTATAGATGATGTTTGTATCTTTTTTATACTTTTCTATATTTCTCAGGTGTTTTTCAGTGAACATGTATTTCTTTTTAATAAATATTTAACACTATATAAACTAGAGAAAAGAGTTAATGAGCATCATCCTAACTTAGCACACATCAACTTCCAACTAAATGTTTATAGGCTAATATTATGGGATGTAAAAACACCTCACTTAATCTATTACATTTTACTTTTAAAAGCAACTTTAAATAAGTTGGCTTATTAGAGCCTTCCAAAACTTTGTGGAGTAGAAGGAACTTATTAAGTCCATTTAATAGACATTAAGTGACTTGCTCAAGCCACATACCTAGTAATTAAAAAAGCCATGGCTAGAGGCTATGGCTTCTGACTCCCAAAGTAGGAAAGAGAAATGTTATGAGTGACTCCAGATGCAATTGGTCATCTAAAACATTAGGATAAAGCATAAGCGCCAAAATAAAGCTTAAGAGATGACGTGGATTTTCTGATAGTAATTCTTTTTCAGCAAACACTAACAATAACTGGATAGATTCATCCTTACTTGAAAAGTTTCCAAATTTTTCAGTTAACTCTTCCTTTCAATGGCCCTACAAATAAGCACAGGCCAATATATGGAACTCGTAATGCAGCAAGACATGTAGGAAAAAAACTACCAGAGAGTTTATATAAAATACAATATTGCCGCAAACAGCACACAAAGGCCCTCACCCCGACAAGGAGTCTTGACCTCACTCCTGAGGTGAGACCAACACTGACCACCTTTACACACTTCACTGACCCCTTTAAGTATTTTACTTTATGTTTGACTCAATCCCTTTATGTACGGTGTAAACTGTATAGGGGAGTTTGTCTGAAACCATCACAACAAAGAAATACCCAGGAACACAGCACTTATGACATACACACATCCCTAAGCAAGCAAATGTGCTATACATGCAGAGAGGACATGAAATTTAAACAGCAAACTCCCCTGGTGGTTAAGACTAACAGGAAATGACATAGAATCCATCATCTCCTCATCTCTGAGCAGTGGAGGCTCTCCAAGGAGCAGGGAACCTAGAAGTCTGCGCCAAGAGCAGAGCAGCTCCTTCGCTCTCTCACCGTCACAGCGAGGCTGAGCCTTCACAGAGGACAGGCGGCAGACACTGGCAGTGGACGCAGGAGAAGGGGGCTTCCTTAAAGCCTGGCCTCACAGACCAGTGCAATAATGAATTAGGAAGGATACAGAAGACAGGACATGTGGTGTGAACTGTGAGCACTTTTAGACAGAAAGGCTGACGCTTCTCTGAAATTAGCATTTCCTCTAATTAGCGTGCTCCCTAATTAGCATGCCAGCTGAGGAAGTGCCCCCAGGGACTCAGTTCAGACTCAGGGCGTGGCCAGGTCCGCCATCCAGAAGAGGATCAGCAGAGGAGTCGAGATACATCCAGAAGGACAGGACAGAGACAATTTTCCCCTGGCTGCACCACTCTAAGGAATTCACTAATGACTTAGTGGGAAAGAATGGAGTTGATGTCAGACACATCAGAATGCTACTGTTAGTTTACTACACGTACATTTGTAATTAGTTAACTGTTTAGTAAAGTTTATATAGATTCTGCAAATTGTAGGTTTAGTTGCTCTCAAACATTTTAATATTCTCAGTTATATATTTTCTGTAATCATTATCAAATACCTAAAAAAAAGAGATTGTTGAATTAAAGATGGTATATAATAACCAACGCATGTTAAATGCTTATTACAGTGCCAGGCAATGTAATTAACCTGTAATTTTACAAATATTCATTCATTATTGTTTCCATTTTACAGATGCAGAAACTGAGGCAGGGAGTGGTTAAATAACATGCCCAAGGTCCTGCCATTAGGAAATGGCAAAGCCAGAACCTGAACCCAGGTAGTCTCACTACAAGGGCTGTTCTGTAACCATTACACAATATTAAACCACAAGGAACCAAGCAGACTCCAAATGACACGTGTAATAACACTCTGGGGCTGCATGAGTGCACCAGTTAAACATATCCTCACAGAAGAGGCCTGAGTGAGTTTTCTACATATTATACAATTTCAAGAAAACTTTATTGACATTAACCACTCAAAATTTTAGATCAAAGGAAACAATTCTATAGAGGACACAGCACACAGCAGCATTTGCTGGGTGTAAGACAACACAACAGGAGGGGGTAAAGAGAACTAAGAGCACAAAGGAGGCAGGCACCAATTGTTCTGTAAGAATGCAGAACTTGTTTTGCCAGATTTCACAATTTTTCAAGGAAAGGTGGAAAATAAAAATTTTGCCTAAAAGCTCCCAAGTTTCAAATCTTGGCACTAATTTAAATAATTTTTTTTTTCTGAACGAGAAGTCAAATAAAATGTATCTGCAAATACAGACTGCCACCTCTGTTTGAGATTCATTGACGTTCCCAGCAGACAATGCAATAATATTCTCCTGAATGACACAGTACTAGAAATTAGTAAAAGTTCTGAAGTGCTCTGAAGACAGTCTTCAATGTATAGCTAGACATGTGGGTTGGTCCAGAATGGTTATGTCTTAATGGCAAGGGCGTGGATCCAAACATCTCTCAAGGCTGACATCTGTTGTAGGACATGGATATAGCCACAAACATCTTACTCAAGTTCTCCAAAGTGTACTTCAGGGACCCCAGGTGGTGCAAAGGAACCTCCACTAGGGTACAGTAAGAAAATAAATTTATATTTCTCTGTTTTCTCATTCCTTTAAAATTTCATTTTTGTATTTGCATCATAATGTTCATATTATATTTTAGAGGGTACATGCATATATTCTCCAAATAATATGCACACATAAAATAGAAAACAGACTTCATAATAATCAGTATAATGGTTACACCAACGCTGGTATCAAAACACATGGGGCAAAGATGCTAGACAGTAAAATCCAAGGAAATCTGCCCACAGAAGTCCCATAAGGAATTCACAAGCAAACTAGACACCCAAAATTAAATTGAGCTTGACCCTTCTGTTCCCATTCAGCTGCTACACAGCAGGGCTCCAATGAAATCTCGGGACAAACAGAAGGAACCACTCTTGAGGGCAAGGGCTGATTCTTATTTATCTTTTATGCCAGGTGCCTAGCACAGAGTAGGCACTTAATGCATGCTGTTGCTTGCGGGGTAAGTTTTATTTACTTGCGTATCTGTGCCCCAACTCTAATCTCCGGCATAATTCCAGTTTAAGAGGGGTTATATAATGTTTTCCATGGAACTTCACTTCTGACAAGTTCCTTGGCTGGTAACATCCATTTTGAAGGCTTGGTTAGATCTGTTAAAGACACACGGATCGGCCTCCTAAGTTAGAGGGAAAAGAAGAGTGCCTGGAAGAGGAGTTTTTAGCTATGAGCTGTTCTGAACAAGCTTTTAAGGACTTCTCACAGAGCAAAATCAGTCTCTCTGCTACAGTATTTAACTGCCCCGCATTCAACTTGGAAAGTAACAGCTAGAAGCAATTTAATTACATAAATCATTCTCTCTCCTCTACACTCTTTTGTCCCTGCTTCTAGGTAATCCTATATATCCTCATTTTAAGACTACAATATTTATTTTTAAGAAAGATGTGATTTTTTAAAAATAACATTATTCTTGATAACAAAAGTTAAATATATTCATATTAGAAAAAACAAAATAAACAGAAAAGATAAATATATGAATCCATCTAATTAATAGATCAAGTGGGGTGAAGCCTGCATCAGCACCCCTGGCACACCTTCACAACCTGTCAGCCCCACATCTTACTCCAGCCCCTGCTGAGGCAACCAGGTCCATGCAGGCTTCAACCAGTTCAAGAGGAGACACAGGGCGGCTCCTCACCTCTTCCCCTCCATTCCCCTCCACATGCTCCTCACTTCCTGCTTCAGAGCCTCCTAATACCAACCAATTCTTTCTTTTTTTTTTTTAAAGATGTATTGTTTTTATCCATTTCTCCCCACCCCCTCGTTGTTTGCATTTGCTGTGTCTGTTTGTTGTGTACTGGTCCTCTTTTTTTTCTTTTTCAGGAGGCACCGGAAACCAAACCTGGAATCTCCCATGTGGGAGGGAGGCACATAAATCACTTAAACCACCTCTGCTCCCTGCTTTGTTGTATCTCTCATTATGTTTTCCTCTGTGTGTCTCTTGTTGCGTCATCTTGTTGTGTCGGCTCACCGCGCCAGCCCGTCACGCCAGCCCGTCGCATCAGCTCACTGTCTTACTCGTCTTCTTTAGGAGGCACCGGGAACCGAACCCAGACCTCCCATGTGGTAGGTGGGAGCTCAATCTCTTGAGCCATATCCGCTTCCCCCAATCAATTCTTAAGAGCCCACCCTCATGCATATGCAACCCAGACGGGCAGGGGAGTTAATGCCTGTGGGCCACTTCTGACCATGGAACAGAAGCGGAAGGATAAATGCTTCTTCATTTTAGCACCTGGGCAGACAATTCTGAGATGCATTTATAAGGCTTCTCAAAAGGGCCCAGGACCAAACACCTTTGGCCTTCTGCAATAGGCAATTTGCTGATGTCTGCTTGTATTGGCTTTCCCTCCTTCCCTTTTCTCTTCCTAGTTCCATTACTCCTATTGGACTCACTTACCAAATAAACTACCTGCCTCAAGCATTCATTTCAAGGTCATCTTTCATGGGAACCCAGCCTAAGAGAATGGGTAAGGAAGGATTCTTAGAAAGCAGACCCTCTGGATTATGGAACTGCATCACTCACTGGTCAGGCAGAGATAACAGTTCACTGCTGGTAGTAGACAGGACGGTGACAACCCCTGGCATGCAGTAGCATCACAGTCACTAAGACTCTTACTGTAGTGGATTGGGATGAGGTGCAGATGGAACGTAAAATACTGAATTAAGTGGTAGTTGTGGTACTCGAATGATGTAGGGTCAATGGAAGTACTGTAAGAATCGTGGAGTTGTCTGGCTTTTCTTATGTGTTTGGGAAGCCATGAAGAGGTAAAATTCAAATTACATCCTTTGGTTAGTCAATTATTAGCTATTAGCTCGAGGCACACTGGGAAAGGCCTTTTCTACTGCATTTAGGTTGACCTTCATCTCCTGTCAGTCACAGGCACAGGGTAAACTGGCAGAAAATCAGGCTCAGGAACTAACTGCAAAGCTGGAAAACATGCAGGAGATTGAATGCACAGTCTCAATATGTCTCCTATGTCAAAGTCTGGGCCTTGTTAGGAAAGATGGGGGACTCTCTGACCTGGAATGGGGACATTTGGGTAGCTGAGCCTAAGAATCTGGAGCCTCCAGTTCCCCTGAATCCTCCAGGCCATTCCCAGCAGCCCCCTCCTTGCTGGAACAGAACAACCTCTCTTTTTAAGATCCACTGGCATCTATTCTTACTGTCTCTGGGCTGATAACTAGAGTCAGGCCTTAGCTTTCCCAGGCAGAGAAATAAAGGTCCTGCTGCAGATACAACCTGCTTATTCATCAGAGGAATACAGATCAGCAAGAACCAGAAGAAGCTTATTGGAAGTGGATCTTGAGGGTTTTAAACCAGGGGGTACAGAATATTAAGCTGGATAAAGAATAATTTATGGACATGGGCACACTCTCCCATGACTCTGGGCTCAACGTCCTGGCAAGGACACCTGAAACTGGTCCTAACACCCTGCTGGAATGGGTCCAAGAAGCTTGGATAGGGTATGGCTTTCTGTAAATGAATTAAACAACAGGAATTTATTTACAGATGAGATGCTAGAACTGAGGAAGGACTCAGAGGGGTCAGGGAGGTGAGATTGTTAGTATGGATTTATTAGATGAGATTGAAGAACCCACCACCTATGTTTCCTGGAAGGACCAGAGAAGAATACTCCCTTCACTAAGGCTATCTTTGAGATGCACCGTTTACTTTTTAGGAATCACTTTGCATTCTCTAGGTCCCACCTCTCACCCCAGCCACTGCTGCAGCAATCAGTTCTACGCAGGTGCCCCTCAGTTTCACACGTGTGATCTGACAGTGCCTGGCCTGGTCCCTTCCCCTCCCCTTATGCCCCATGCCCCTGGGTTTCTCTGACAGGGAGGTGCAGGATGCTTGACTCTCACACCTGTGCAGCCCGGATGGTGGGGACTGAACCAGGTCCCCATGGGACACATACCCAGGTCTTAGTCCTCATTCCTGTAGGAGTGAACCCATTTATAAATAGTATCTCTGAATATGTCAACGGGAGTCAGGGTGTGGATGGGAACCCATTTGTGAATAAGATCGTTAAAGAGCCTATTTAGATAAGGTCATGTTGAGTCAGGACAGGCCTTAATCCATATGACTGGGGTTCTTATAAGCAAAGGAAATTTGGACACAGAAAAAGCCAGAAGTCAGCAGAAATCAGAGGAGCAGACACAAAGGGAGAGAGATCGCCATGTGATGAGGACTGCCAGAACGCTGCCGACTCCAGGAGAAAGCAAGCCTTGCCAATACCTTGCTGTTGGACTTCTAGCCTTTAAAACCATGAGCCAATAAATTCCTGTTGTTTACGCCAACCCATTGTGTGGTATTTGTCGTAGCAACCCTGGCAAACTAAGACACTGGAAGTATGCGAGAGGTAACCCCTGTGGGGCGATGCTTGATCACTAGGGGACAGAATCCAAGGGATAAATGCTCCCAGCTTTCATTGTCCAGGGCAGACAGCTCTGAATGCATTTCATAGGACTCCCAGGGCTTCGTGTCACCAATCACTATACTCCCAACACCCACCAACTTGTTAACATAGTCTAGTATTGGCTTTTCATTCTCTCCACTCCCGCTTCCTGGAATCATTTCCCAAATAAACCACCTGCACCCACACTTTTGGGGGAACCCAGGATAAAACAAAGCCCAATATTTTAAGGGGGGTATACTTTAATATGGATCATAACCTCAATGCCTCCAAGGAAACTGGCCTTGCAGCAGAAGAAGCAGTGATGACAAGAGCATCAGCAGCAGATATCCGCCCCAGCCAACCTCCCACTAAATCTCTATCACAAGCATATAAGCAACACCCTTTTTTTTTTTTTAGTAGAATCAAATGTTATTTTCACACATACCCTCTACACTGGGTCTTTTACAGCTCAACCTGATCAGCTGACAGCAAAGCAAGTAAATATAGAGACATGACAGTGGAAAACAGGAAAAAGTTGTAATAGATATTTAAATGAAACTCTTAGATGATCTATTAATAGAATCTTAGCTCCGATAACATATTTATAAAGAGCCCATTACAGGGCCAGGCATTCCATGGATGCTTAATAAATTTCTGCTCTTTGAGACAGAAAAAAATGCTCCATTATTCTAGATCTTTTTTTTTTTTTAATAAGATGACAATCTATGTCAATATTTACAGCTAAAGAAGCCGGAATATGTCTTGACTCCACAAAAATAAACATTAAAAGTAGACCCAAAAATAAGAATAAAGCTGTCAGCACCAGGTCCAATCATATTATGTCAAGAAGCACTTCTTAGAAAAGTCAGGATTTTAATAAACCAAATATTCCCCTTTTAAAAATATCTTTTTATGCTTTGCTAACGTGCCAGCTTAGAGAATCATAAGCTGGGTTTAGGTTTGCAATTCTTTATGTGTGTCAAAGATCCAAGAACCCAATAAAGTCAATGAGGGCTGCAGCCCCATGAAATCATCCATGTCTTTTCTATATTCAGCACAAACACCACACTTAAATGCTTAACACAAAAATGGGTGTCCATAGAAACTACACAGAAACAAGACAGCTTTGGTTTTGTCTTCCACATAGATGTTAAACTAATTTCATGTATTATTATTGTGCTGTTGACTCCCAAGTGGGGTAGAGTATATAATCTGATTTGGCTAGCAAAAAAGAAGTTGGAAAATAGGGGCTAATTTAAACTGGTTGTCCAATGGTTAATTATTTTAGCAAGCCTAACTGCCACATCTTAATCTACATAAGTATTAAAATTTTATTCATATATGCTTAATCACAGTTGCTGTATGTCATAAATGATTCTGGATCAAGAAACAAGTAACTAAAAGCTGCATATTTAATAATAGTTGTTTACACTGAAATTTCTTATGCTATTAATATCTAAATTCCTTTTTGTGACTTTAGACTATTTTTAAAAGGGGGGATAAATACAGAAACCTTGTTACCATGGCAACTGCAAGCCGGTCAGCCCATCTGCTGAAGAGGATATAAAATTTTGTAAGTAGAATTTTAAAAACCTTACTATGAGAAGGACTTCATCAAACACAGTGGGGGGTGGGGTAAGAGCTACAGAAGATTTGGCAAACAGCCATTTGCAAAAACTGTGGCTATCATCATTATGATACTAACCATAAATTTGCAATAATTGTTATGAAAAGAAAACTACTATTATCTATACATTATGATACTAAAGATGTGAAACCTACTTTGGCATGTTCTAATGCAAATGAGGGTTAGACTATTTTTCAGAAAAATATTTATTTTAAGAATTTATATTAAAAACTAGTCCAAGTTCGTTGATTTGGTTTTTAAAACTGCTCCAGACATTAATCACGGGTTTTTGTAAAAATAGCAGTAAGACCTAAAATAACCTGAAATAAAAATAAAAATTATGCATTTTAAATAATTATGGTATGGAAGTGCAATGACATCTTTAGTACCTTATTTAGCCTTTGTCTTCCATTCTCTAGATATGAGTTCTTAATCCAGAGATGTATTCATTCAGCAAACCTCTCAGGTGCCAGACCCAGCCTGGCCAAGATGAAGGCAAGCGCAACATCAACGTAAACCAGTTCCACTCTCAAGGAACTCCCTGCTGATGGGGGAGACTTATCTCCACGCAGTCATTCATT
The DNA here is from genome assembly GCA_029593785.1 of Cabassous unicinctus. Lineage (NCBI taxonomy): Eukaryota > Metazoa > Chordata > Mammalia > Cingulata > Chlamyphoridae > Cabassous > Cabassous unicinctus. The sequence continues at coordinate 10,094 of JAQZBX010038701.1, read as the reverse complement.
CATTCAATAAAAGTTTACTGCGCACCCACTGTGTGCCAGGCCCAGTTCCAGGCACTGGGAAGTGCACAGTGATCAAAAGTAACAAAACCCCCTGCCTTTCTTGAAGTCACATTCAGGTACAATTTATAATTAAATAACAATAATTGAGAGGGAGAGTGTAGAGATGAGAAGAAGGAGCTGTAAGCTTCACCAGAACAAGATTCCAGAAGAGTGACTGGCTGGGGATGGAGAGTGCAGGAACACACCAGCAACAACGAACTATCATTCCAGACCGCAGGAGCACAGGACAGAGGCATAAATCTTCTGCCATGGAGCTGGCTTTCATTTCATAGCTCCAAGACAAGTTGAGAAAGCCAACGTAGCATGTGTGCATTAATGAATATTGAATTTTAGGGAAATTTTTGTTCACAAGTGATTTAAAAGTATAATATTTTCACAAATATCTGGGATATTTATATTAGCTTTTCTAAACAACAAAATTCCTGGTTAAAGCACATTCATGCTTCAAGATAAGTATCATTCATCAAATTCAATGACAGTAAAAATAACCTTTAAAAGTTAAGATAACATCTCAGTCAAGGCTTACAAAACCTTTTGATGAGGCACAGCCAGTTATTACCTCCATTCTACAAAGGTGGAAACGAAAACTCAAGGTTAAGTAACTTAACTCCAGGTCTAATAAATGGCGAAGCTAGACTTTGAACCTGGGCTTTTGCTACAAATATTGTGTTCTTTCTACTAGGTCAAACAAATCTGCCTGCAATTATTTCTTTTATTCTACATTTAAAACAGACCTTAAGGGCTTCACAAAATAAAGGGGAAATGCTGTCAGAAAGAAATATATCACAAATTCTACTGGGTCTGAGAAAGAAATCTATATATAGATGCTTTGTTCACCTGGCAGAAAAGAAATAGGATCCAGGAGAGTGATGGGTAGTCAGCTATCAGCAGACACAAGTATTACAAGGTCAGCCCAATGATTCTCTTACAAGGGTGCCAGCCAAGAAGGAAAGAGCATCTTCCTTGTCATCAAAAGTCCAAAAACGTCTGCCCACATCCCACCCATGCACCAAATTCAACATACCTAGAAGCATCCTGTACTTTGAAGCAAATGCTTTATTCTGTGCTGTTTCCCCTGTGTAGTAAGCTAGCAATCAGGCTGCACTGTTTACATGAAAATTTAGCCACCACCCCCAGATCCTAATGCCATCACCGAGTCTGGCATAAGTTAACAGAAGAATGGGATGACTATGAATTTTGAACAAGCAGAGACAGAATTGCTAAATAAATAAATAAAAACACACCAGACAAACCAGGTTAAGTAACGCTGAGAAACTGGAAGACTTATAAAAAAAACTCTCTCTGAAAAAAAAATTAAAGATACTTTTAAAAAACAAAATACAAGACATAATTGTGGACAGATTTGTCAATCGGCGATCACTGCTTAAAAGAAAGTATGTTCTCAATTGTCAACTGTGTCCTTCAAGAGGGGAGCTCTCAGAACTTGGGTTGTTCCCTTCAATAAGAAATGTAGTCCAGTAGCATTAACAAGTCTCACTGGAGAAGCAACTCAAAGGACCAACCAGGGAAGGGTCCCTGGCTCCAGGTTGAAGAGCAGGGATCTGGGACCAGAAGAGGCACGACTGAATAGAGCACAGGACAGGGCCAGCAAGACAGGATTCTAGGCTAGGTACCAGAAACTGCCCAAAGCTAGTGTCCAAAGACAGTGGAGGGCTGGGAGCCAGGTGAAGAGTCTCTTTTTTTTTAAAAAACAATTTATTGAAGTATATCATTCATACATGAACATACATAAACTGTAAGTGTTCAGTAAACATCATGAACTTACAAAACAAACATGCATATCATCATACAGGGCTCCCACACATCATCCCCCCGCCCCAACACCCTGCATTGTTGTGAAATGTTTGTTAACAAATCATGGAAGAGCATCGTCAAAGTATTACTACTAACTAGAGTTCATATCTTCCTCCCCTATACAATTTTTTAAGGATTTATTTATTTATTTACTTACTTTTATACATTTTTAACACCCCCCCCTCCCCGTTTTTGCTGTTTCTGTGTCCATTCACTGGGCAACTCTCTGTGTCCATTTCCTGCCCTCTCTTCTCATCCTTCTCCTCCTGTCTTCACTGGGATTCGATCCTCGGAATCTTCAATGTGGGAGAGAGGCATCCTACCACCTGTGCCACCTTAGTTCCTGGTTTTTCGGTGCGTCATGTCTTGGCTCTCCCTGTGTCACTCTCCTGTTACATCATCATCTTGCTGCATGGCTTGCAGGGCCTGACAGCGCACCTGCGGAAAGGGCCTGACGGCTTACCCGCTCGCGGGGCCTGGTGGTGCACCTGCACGCAGGGCCTGGCGGCTCACCCACTCACGGGGCCTGACAGTGCACCCGCGGACGGGGCCTGGCGGCTCACATGCCTTCTATATTTTTCTTTTTTTAATTTTTACCAGGAGGTCCCGGGGATCGAACTCAGGTGCCTCCATATGGGAGACGGACGCCCAACCACCTGAGCCACATCCGTCCCCCTGCTATATCTCTTAAGGTTGACCAAAGATACCCAAATTTACAGTCTTTTCCCATACAGGATGGTCATATAATAAAGCAGGCTTAGTTTATCACCAGCATTCTAAAAACAAGACCTAGGGAGAAAAACTAGGTCTGGGGACACATGCATGGTTTCTAATATAGCAAATGTTTCACCTACCCTGATTATCACAAAATCAGGTGAGCGAGAATATTCGCATGAAGAGTCTCTTGTAAGCCCATGTGGAAAGAACTGCATTCAGAGTAAGGCAGGCAGGGAAAGAATGGCAAGAAAAAAGAAAACAAAACTGTACGGTCATTTCTCCAGGAGCTGGGGGCCATGAATCACAACCAGCAGGCTGAGCAAAAGAGATAAGGAACCCAGGGGATGTGCCAGAAGTGGGCTTGCTCCCAAAAGCTTCAGAGCTACTAAAACTACCACTACCACCACCACCACCTTCATCACCACTATCAGCATCACCTTCATCACCATCTTCATCACTACCACTTCACCACATCTACCATCATCACTATTCACCAACACCACTACCAGCACCAGCACCATCAAAACCATCACCACCACCTCCACCACCTCCACCACCACCACCACCTCCACCACGACCACCACCTCCACCACCTCCACCTCCACCACCACCTCCACCACCACCACCAC
>JAQZBX010038700.1:0-23310 GCA_029593785.1 Cabassous unicinctus | reverse complement strand
CAAATTAGCCTACCCAAAGTAACTTAGAGAAGAAAACTTTCTATTGTTCCCTGAGTGTCGTATCTGGGAAGCACATAATCTCCCCTCCCTTGAGAGACCTTGCAAAAACATCTCAACCTTGCAGCTGTGTCCCAAGTTATCAGAACCTTGAAGTTGTGCAGACACTAGCTAACCGCCAAGATCCGCTTCTGTACACCCTGCTTGCTTGCAAACTGCGTCGGCGACCCCCTATAAAAGGGAGCCATTTTAGAACCTTGGGGCTGCAGTTCCCTCCTGCATGAGGTGTGCTGCAGACACTCACGGGCTTAGCTCAATAAAAGTAACTAAAGTCTTAAAGTCTGAGTATGGTCGATCTCCTGGGTTAGAACAGCATTTGTGTCAAGAGGGGCTTGATATGATCAAATGTAATGTTCATCCTCTCTGTTCTCTGCCTCCCTTAATTTTTTTTTTTTTTTGAAATACCAGAGGCTGAGGACTGAACTTCAACCCAGGAGCTTGTATGTGGGAAGGTGGTGCTCAACCACTGAAACCACTGAGTCACATCAGCTCCCCTGAGTTTTTTCATTTGTTTCTGGGAACCAAACCCAAGACCTCCCATGTGGGAAGAAGGCACTCAACCACCTGTGCTACATCTGCTTCCTTTTTAATTAGATACAAGACATAAGCAACCTGCATACTGATTTATCTTTCTGGATTTCTATCTTTTTCTACACCTTGGCCCAGTAATTTCCCACTTTATTGAATAAAGACAAACAGTAATAAATGTTTGTCATGCTTATGGAAAAAAAGAAGAAGAAAAAGATTTTGTTGAGGATTGTTTACTGTCACCATGGAAACCACAGTCAGTGTACATGGGGCATGGCTTCAGAGGGGTGGATTACAGGCAGTGGAAGGAGTGGCTACAACAACCTGTGCTTATGCAGCCACCCTGATGGACTTAGGAGACCACTCCTGATCCCTCTGTCCTGGGCTAGGAACTTTGGTTGGAGATCTGCCCTGTTTTCAAATTACACTGTGGTAGCAATACACAATAAGCTCACCTACACACCTTGGGTACCTATTGACTAGACAAGGATGAGTGTTGGTGAGATGAAATAGGAGTAATCTTAGTGGGCAAGGCCTTCCAGGAAGGAAGTCAGGAAGGGGAGTCACATGGTTTGGGTGCTAACTTAAAGTCACAGATGTCCTATTATGATGAACCCCAACCCTCAGGCAGAGGTTGGCCCAATGTATGGGAGCAGACATAAAACGTGGGACCCAGGTTCTGATGCAGAGGATTCTGCACACAGAGAGGAGACGCCCTTGCTCCTACTGCTGGTTCCTCCTTCCCTTGGCCTTCATAGTTGACTCTGCTGAGGAGGCTGCTCTTACAGTGCCTCTCCTGGTTCTCAGGCACAGACTCAGGTCTCCACTTTCTCTACTCTGGTTGCAGAAGGAGAAAGAGAAATTCTAAGCTGAACTCAGTTGGGGTCAGGAAGGAAATGCTAAAATTCACATGCTCACGGCAGTGACAACAGAAAGAACATCATTAGAATAGGTAACATCAGGAACTCAGTAAACCTAATAAATAGTATGGGAATCCCAGAAAGTCCTGGGTCCTCCACATGACAAGAATTGAAATGAGCTTGTGAGAATGCACTGTGCAATGTAATCTGTATGCAGAACACCAGAATAGAGATGTCAGATATTTCTCAGACTAAATCTTTAACACTGTTGAAAATCTTGCAGACTTCTTCAAAAGAATGGAAGAGTCAGACTGGAAGAAGCAGATGAACACCAAGAAAGCTGGAAAGTGATACATGTTCACTGCAGTTGTTGCAAGCCAAAAAGGAAATGTGTTTTTTATCAGAACTCTAATAAAATAAAAACTATCATCAGAGTTTCAGGATCTGCAAAAGGAGGAAAGGGAGAAAGTCATACTCAGCCTTAAGTAGTGCCTTTCTTCACCACCAAAGCAGATGAAAGAACATGTCAGTACACCGTAAGGGTTCTTCAGGAAGAAGTTACCAGCAGAATATCTGTCTCCTTCTGTGCTTCTATCAATTACCCTAACCAGGCACAGTCAGAGAGCAGTGTGTCCTTTACATGGCCATATCCATGCTCTTCATGCTCTGTGGCTCCATCTGATCTGGTAAGGAAGGCCTCTGTCTACTGGTTCAGGCAGCTAGGGAGGGGGCAAGGGGAAGTGAACACTGAAGGAAAGAGGTTTTCTTGCAGTCCCTAAAGGAATCTGAAATCCTGGGGAATATTCCAGTATTGTGTTAGGCTTTTAACAGACTTCTTTCAACATTTGTCTTACCATCCCAACAGATTCAATTGAACCTTCATATCTCTTTTTTTTAGGGATTTCCCCACCAAACCTCAATGTAGGAGAAGACTCATAAAGGTTTGGTTTTCCAACATGTAGTCATGAAAAAATTAAAAAAAAAAAAAAGAGAAAGCTGAAAGTTTTACAGTTAACTCCTAGAGCCCACAACACAGATTCAACTGTTAATATCTGAATGTACTTGCTTTGTCACATACCCCATTGATCAACTGAGCCAACTTATTTTGTATCCATTCCAAGGAAATTTGCAGACATCAGTAAACTTTTACCTAAATATTTCAGAATGAACATCTTTAGAGTTCAATAATTTAATTTATTCATTTTACATAATATTTACATACAACAAAATACAAATATCTTAAGTGATGAGTTTTAACACACATATACACGTATATATTAAGTTATAGACCACTGTCAAGTTATAGACCACTAAACCTCACTCCATATACATTTCTCTGATGTCAGTCCTCTACTCAATCTGACCTCTATTCTGTTCGTACAAAGAATACCAGTATTCTGATTTTGTATTCCACCACAGATGAATTATTCTTATCTGAGGAATTCATATTCATCAAATAATACTTTATGAACTCTGTTGGGTAAGTCTTCTTTCATTCAGTCTAAGAATGTTGTACATATCGCTAGTTAATTCTTTGAATGTTTAGTAACTTTCAATTGTATGAATTACCACCAATTATATATATAGTCTCCTATTGAAGGAAACATGGGCTGTTTCCAGTTTGGGGCTATTTTGAATAAATATGCTATGAAAATATTTGTAGATATCATTTTGTAGGATTCTTACATTAATTAAAGATAAATGCCATCATTTATTGCATATCTAATGAGCAGATGAGGAAAGTTGCCCATGGTCACAAAATTCCCAGAAGACTCAGGAAAATCTCTGACATCAGTGATTTGTGCTTTTCTATGGTCCTACTCCTGAGTCCAGAGCCCAGAGGGAACCAGGGTTTTTAGACTTTTTTACCCTATCTCCACTGGTTTCCCATATACATTTTAAAATGTAGAGATTAGAGTCCAAATTCCTGTGAGAGGCAAAAAGTGGTCTATATTTCCTATTTCACCTTTTGCCTGGGCTTAGAATGGAGAGAGGGACCAGATAAAATTTCTGATTCATGTGAACACTGATACAGCCCTTCCTCTCTAAACCTGTTTCCTCATTTGTAAATAACTCCATTGTCTTGGGCTCATATGGGCCTGACAGTCTGGGGAGCAACTGCACCCAGTAAATCAAAAGCTGTGATGGTTTAAGTGATGAGGGGTTGTCCTCTCTCCCCTCTGCTCTGCCCAGTCACCAGTGCAGAGTGCTTAGGATACAAAGGAGTTGGGCAAGCCATGGGGAGAGCTGAAGGAACTTAATCAGAGGTTTCTCTCTCTCTCTTTTTTCCTATTTACTTTTTCCTTTTTCTCTTCATTTGGATAGTGGTGTAGATGCCGGCTGTGGTGTGACTGAATGGCAGATACAAGCAGCTGGATAGGAGTAGGTGAGTGGGCTGCTGGTGGCCTGAGAGGGAGGCTTGTTTTTTTTCTCTCTCTCTCTACCCCTTTCTCCCTCTCTCTTCACCCAGATACCTTCAGGGGGTGGTGGGGGGCTGTGAGGTGATAGTTTGGACAAAACAAGGAACCTGAGAGGAGGAACCCAGCCAGATCTGGTGGTCTGAGAGTAAGGCCCAGATTTTTGTCTTGTTTGATTTCTTTTGTTTTTTCCTTATCCTCTTCCTTAATTTCTTTCTTCTGTTTTTCGTTCCTTATTTCTCATTTTTATTTTTCCCCCATTTCTTTTCCTTCTTTTAACCTTTAATTATTATTTTTACCTTTTTTCTTTTTCTCTTTCCCTCCTCTTTTTATTTTCTTTCCTTCATTTTTCCCTCATCTTTGCTTCCTTACTTTCTGCCTTCCACTGTTTTATCTTTCTTTTTTTTTCTTTTCTCATTTATCTGGTCTTTTACTCTATTTTATTTTTTCCTGTTTCTTTTACACACCTTTTAAAATTTTTATATGTTTATTATTTTTTTCTTCTTCAAATTTATATTTTTCTGTCTCTGTTTTTGTTTTCTCCTTTTTTTCTTTTTTAATTTTTCTGTTTTCCACATTTTCATTTTTGTGGATCTAATATTTTTTCCATTGAACACAGGCAACTACAAAGACATAGAATAAGTGGAATCAAGTGTTAATGAGGCCTCAACACAAAACCAGAGAAAAATAAAACCCTAGACTAGAAAGGGAAACTTAACATTTGGATAAGCCTATCAACATAAGCAGATGCCTAGACATCAGCAAAAATCTTTCAAGCCATACCAAGAAACAGGAAGTCATGGCCCAGTCTAATGAACAAAATAAAATGCAGGAAGAGAAGCACAATATGGAACAACTAATCAATACAGCCAAATATCCCTAATCAACTCAATGAAAAGAAGAGATAAAGGATATCAAGGAGACACTGGGGGGGGGTGTGCAGATGTGGCTCAAGTAGTTGAGCAGTTGCTTCCCACATGGGAGGTCCTGAGTTCAGTTCCTGGTGCCTCCCAAAAACAAACAACAAGCAGACAAACAAAAAACCAACTCAAGGAAGCTGATGTGGCTCAGTGGTTGAGCACCAGCTTCCCACATAAGAGATAATGGGTTCAATCCCCAGCCCTGGTACCTTAAAAAAAAAAGACAATGGGGAAACATACAGAAGAAATTATAAACATATGTAAAAAGATAACAGATCTTACACTGATGAAAGGCACAATGCAAAAAATTAAAAATACTCTAGAAGCATTTAACAGCAGATTTGAGCAGGCAGAGGAAAGAATTACCGAAGAAGAGCAGTGGCATGACATATTTAAGATGCTGAAAGGAAAAAAAAAAACCCTGCCAAACTAGAACTCTGTGTCCAGCAAAATTTTCCTTCAAAAATGAGGGAGAGTTCAAAATATTCACAGATAAACAAATCTAGAGAATTTGTCAACAAGTGTCCTGCCCTTTAAGAAATATTAAAAGGAGTTCTGCAGGCTGAAAATAAAAAATAGAAGACAGAAAGTTGGAGGAGAGTGCAGAAAGAAAGATTATTGGTAAGATTAACTAAAAGGATAAAGAGAGAATTCAAACTAAAATATGACACACATAAGCCTAAAGAAAGGGTGGCTAAAGTAAGTACCACCTTTGCAGTAATAACATTGAATGTTAATGGATTAAATTCATCAATCAAGAGACACAGATTGGCAGAATGGATAAGGAAATATGACCCATCTCTATGCTGTCTACAAGAAACTTATCTTTGACCCTGGGACACAAACAGGTTGCAAGTGAGAGATTGGAAAACAATTTTCCATGCAAACAGTAACCGAAAAAAGGGCAAGAGTCACTATACTAATATCAGACAACATAGACTTTTAATGCAAAACTCTTGTAAGAGACAAAGAAGGACACTATGTATTAATAAAAGGGGTAATCTATCAAAAAGAAAGAACAATCACAGATATGTATGTGCTTAACTGGGAGCTCAATAATTTTGAGTTAATTTTTGTATAAGGTGTGAGGTAGGTGTCCTCCTTTTTGCCATTGGAGACCCAGTTTCCCCAAAACCATTTGTTGAAGAGCTTATACTTTCCCAATTGATTGGACTTTACCATCTTGTCAAAAATCAGTTGACCATAAATATGAGTGTTGATTTCTAAGCTCTCAAATCTATATTTCTGTACTTGTGCCAGTATAATCCTGTTTTGTCTGGTGTGGAATTTTATTAAGACTGAAGATCAGGAAGTGGGAGTCCTGCAATTTCATTCTTATTTTCAGGATGGCTTTAGCTACTCAGGGCCCTTCACTTTTCCATATAAACTTGATGACTAGCTTTTCCATTTCTGCAAAAAAGACTGTTGGTATTTTGATTGGAATAGTGTTAAATCTCAGAACTGCTTTGGGTAGTAATGACATCTTAATGATATTTAGTCTTCCAATCCTTGAACAGAGACTGTCTTTACATTCATTTAGGTATTATGTGAATTTTTAAAAACATTTTGTAGTTTTTGGTGTACAAATACTTAAAATCCTTGGTTAGATTTATTCCTAGATATTTTTTCTTTTATTTGCTTATATAAATGTAATTTTTTTCTTGTTTTTTTTTCTTCCAATTGTTCATTGAATATAGAAATACTGCTGATTTTAGCATGTTGATGTACCCTGCCACCATGTTGAATTCATTTATTAGCTCAAGTAGTTGTGTTGTGGATTTTTCAGGATTTTCTGTATGTAGAATAATATCATCTGCAAATAGGATAAGGTTTAATTTTTCTTTTCCAATGTGGATGCCTTTTAAAATTTTTGTTGTTGCCTAATTGCTCTGGCAAAAATATCCTGTACAATATTGAATAACAGTGGTGACAGTGGTCATCCTTGTCATGTTCCTGCCCTTAGAGGCAAAGTTTTCAGTATTTCACCATTAAGTAAGATGCTACCTGTGGGCTTTTCATATATGCCCTTTGTCATGTTAAGGAAGTTTCTATTGCTAGCACTGTGTTTTTATCAAGAAAGAGTGCTGTCATTTGTTATATTTCTTCATTGCATCATTGAGATGATCATGTGTGATTTTTTCTTCATTGCATTAATGTAGCTTATTACATTAATTAATTTTCTTATGTTGAACCAATCTTGCATACCAGGGAGAAATCCCACTTGGTCATGGTGTATAATTCTTTTAAAATGTTGCTGAATTTGTTTGGTAGTATTTTGTTGAAGATTGCTGTATCTATATTCATAAGAGATATTGGTCTGTTGTTTTCTTTTCTTTTGGTATGTTTATCTGGTTTTTGAATGAGAGGGATGTTGGCCTCATGTAATGAGTTAGGAAGTGTTCTTCCTCTTTAATTTTTGGTAGTGTTTGAAAAAAACTGGAGTTAAGCTTTCATGGAATGTTGGTAGACTTCCCCTATGAAGCCATCTGGACAGCATATAGTTGGGTCATACTTTTTATCCTTTCTGCCAGTCTTTCCCTTTGGGCTGGAGAGTTTAACCCATTTACATTTAAAAAATGTTTTTTATAAATTTTATATTTTATGGTTGGGGGTTGCTGGTGTTTTCAGAGAAAACTTTCAGAAGTGAGACTAGACTTTTTTCTTATTTTGACAATCCTTAGGACATGAAGGACTTTCTGCATTACATAATCATCAGTCTTCACATAATATTTTTTACAAACAGAAGAGCAATAAGTCATCTGTCACCTGAACATGACATTCTTATTGTCTCCCATCTTAAAGGTATCTAAGCAGGATACACAAACTTATTTCCAAATCACATGAAATTCTCAGGACTCCCATCAAATTAATTGCAGAGACAATGTTGGAAACCTACAGAGAAGAAGACTTCTGCAGGAGCAGCAGGGAAGGGATGATGCCTAAGTTTCTAAAACCCAACAAAATCTAGAAAATATAGTTGTTTTAGTTTCCTAAACTAAAACATGAAATAGGTTGGGCTAATTATCATGAAATAAGTTGGGCTAATCAATGGGAATTTATTTACTCATAGTTTGAGTTAGGGGAAATGTCAAAATGTAGGTATCATCAAGGCAATGCTTTCTCCCTGAAGGCTGTGGCATTCTGGGGCTGACTTCTGGCAATACTTGGTCCTCAGCTTCTCACATGGCAAGGCACATTGTAGTGGCATCTACTGGACTCTCACTTCTCTTCCAGGTCCCAGTGATGTTCAGTTTCTGGCTTCTCCCTATGGCTTTCCCTGTATGAATTTCATTCTCTTACAAAAGATTCTTATAATGGAATTAAGACCCATCCTGATTAAGGTGGGTCACACCTTAACTGAAGTAACCTCATCAAAAAGGTCCAATTTACAATGGCCTCACACCAACAGGAATGGATTATGTTTAAGATGTTTTTCTTTGCTGGACTGTTCCTAATCTCCACAACAATGTTTAACAAACAATTGGATCTTTCAACAGAAAAGCAATAACAACAAAGAGTAGACACCATTTTCCAACAGCTATCAAGAATTCAGGACTATATGTACTTGTATAAAAAATGAAGTACACATGAGATAAACTTTTTAATTTTACACTGAAGCTCTATCTTGAACAAAAATTACACTAGCTTAAATAAGGGTTCCTGACTTTACTTACTGTTAAATGAGTTCCTCACTTTACCTACTTTGGGATTCTTTATTGTTACATGGCTCAGGTTTCCAACATTTCAACATTTTCTATGTGGAGACTGCAGAATCAGTGGAACCCCAAACTCAATGTGGAGAGCAGTTGACTGTGTCCATTAAAGCTAATTCAGAAAACCATGCTGAGTTACATCATCTATAGGAAAGAATGAGTCCACCTCAGGGATCCCAAGGAAATCCTGTGATTTAAAACCACAGGGTGAAACAGCCAGTTAAAGAAAAACCTCTGACATGTGCAATATTTACTCACTCTCATGTTTGTATGATCAGGTAGCTTCCAGGATGCCCAGAGAATGTGGAGCCAGGAAGGTAGACCAGAATATCAAATGTGTTGGTCTCTAGAAATGCATTTTTCACTAGGAAGGCAGGGCCAGAGATAGAGCAAACCAGAAGAGAAGGCAGGAAAGTGTTCAGGTACAGGCCAAGAGGTTGCCGGATATAAGGAGGAGGTGGGGTGGTAGTTCCAGGAGCAGTAGTTAGAGGAGAATGAGGGTGCCATCTATTTCCCAGACCTCTCCTCTTTGGTTCCTGCCTTGGCAACCTGGCATTATAGACCTTCTCCCTCAACAAGTACCCAGCCTTCATCCCTGGCTCATCACAGAGGACCACTGCATAATCCCATTCTTAGATGGGCACGTACGCCACCTGCTTCTATCCACCATGCCATCCGCAAAGCAAGTCCTTTCTGGAACATTCACAGTTCTTATTGTAAATTAATTTTTTTCTTATTCTCCTGTTCAGATTGTTCATTTGCTATGCATAGAAACACTACTCCTTTTGGGATTGATTTTCTACTCTACCCATTTTATAGTTCTTTTTAAAAATATTTATAGTAGCTTTGTTGTAAAATTTTGAGGATTTTCTGTATATAAGATCACATCACCAGCAAAAGGGGAAGATTTTCTTCTTCCTTTCTAATTTGGAGGCTTTCACTTCTTTTTGTTGCCTAATTGCTCTGGCTGGAATTTTCATTACAAGTTGTATGACAGTGCTGATGGTAGGCACCCTTGTCTTATTCCTGATCTTTGAGGAAAAACTTTCATTTTTCACCATTAAGTATTATGCAAGCTGTGCATTTTTCATATATACCCCTTATCATTTTGAAGAAGTTTCTTTCTATTCCCAGTTTTTAAAATGTTTTCTTTCAAGAAGCTGTGCTGGATTTTGTCAAATGTCTTTTCGGCATCAATTGAGATGATGGTGGTTATTTTATTTTTTCTGTTAAAGTAGTGTATTACATTCATTGATTTTCCTAGGTTACACCACCCTTGCATACCTGGAATAAGTGCCATTTGACCTTGGTGAATAAGTCCTTTAATATGTACTTGGATTGGTTTTGCTAGCTTTTGTTGAAGATTTTTAAATCTTTATTTAAAAGGTATATTCATCTATAATATCCTCTTCTTGTGGTATCTTCATCTGACTTTGGTATGAGGGTGATAGAGTACTAATAGAATTACTTAGGAAGAGTTCCTTCCTCTTCACTTTTGGAAGAATTTAAGAAAGATTGTTTTTAATTCTTCCTGGAATGTTTTGTAAAATTCCTCTCTGAAGCCATCTGGTCCTGTACTATCATTTGTTAGAAGGTTACTACTGAATCCATATTTTCACTAGTTGTTTTGTTGAGAATTTCTATTTCTTCTTGAATCAGGAAAGGTTGCTTCCACAAATTTTGTTAGCATAAATGTAATCCCAACAGCCTTCTCTGTAGAAATGAAAAAGCAATCATCAAATTTATTTGAAAAGGATCAGACTTCCGGTGAAAAAGATGGAGTAGAGAGCTCCAGGATTCAGTCCTTTCACCAAAACAACTATTAAACCAGTAGAAAGAGTCTGAAACAACTCTATTGGAATTTCAGAGGCCAGAAAATCAAGGTACAGCATCCAGGGAAGAGCAGGAAGAAAAGGCTGATAAACTACAGTAAAGTACAGTCAATTGCTTTCTCTGCATGGCAGCTACCAGTGCCCATTACCCCGTCTCACATAAGGCCTCCTTCTGGTCAAAACCCTTTCTAGCTTGCTGGTGACAGAAAGGGACATAAAAACCTTCTTTCCCAAGAACAGTGTTGGGCATGGCCAATCATTGATCATAGTGTTTATACATATGTATATACATATATATTTTTTTTATTAGAGCTGTTGTGAACTTACAAAATAATCATGCATAATGTGCAGGATTCCCATTCATCACCCCTTCACCAGAACCTTACACTGTTGTGCAACATTTCTTACAGATTATGAAAGAAAAACTTCAGACTATTATCACTAACTATGGTCTAGAGTGTACATTTGATATAATTTTTTCAATTCCACCACACAATTATTTAACACAGTACCTTCTTTGACATTGATCAAGAATATTACAATATTGGTGTTAACTATATTCCAGAAGCTCCATTAATTGATATTTCTCTTGTATGTCCATATTCTAATCATGTTGTAATAGTGATGTAAACTTGTTTAGGTTCATAGAAGAACATTTTTGTATTTGTACTATTAACCACAATCCTCACCCACCTGTGGGTTCACTATGTTATTCAGTCTCTAGATTATTCTCCAGCTTTCTTTCAGTTGACATTTATATACCTAGACTGCCCTTTTCACCAAAATCCTACTTATCCTATTTAAATGAGCTGTGCTAGTTATACTCACTATAATGTGTTACCATCAACTCTGTCTATTTCTACATTTTTACAGTCAAGCTAATTAAAAATTCTACATATATTAAGCAGCAGGACCCCTTCTCTTAGTACCCTACTCTCTAGGTATTAACTCCACATGTTTATTCTTTGTATTTAGTTCATATTAGTAAGACCATACAATACTTGTCATTTTGTGTTTGGCTTATTTCACTCAGCATAATATCTTCAAGGTTCATCCATGTTATCATATGTGTCCCAATTTCACTTCTTACAAAAGCAGAATATTCCAGGATATATAAATACTTCAATTTAACAAAAAAAGACAAAACAATGTAAAAATGCACAAGAGATTCTAACAGACATCTCTCCAAATATGATATAAATGATTAGAAAACACAGGAAAAGATGCTCAGCATTAGTAATCAGGGAAATGCAAATGAAAACCACAATGATATACCATTTCACACTCATTGGAATGGCTGCAATTAGAAAAAATGGAAAATAACAGGGGTTGGAGAAGATGCAGAGAAATAGGAACACTCATTCATTGCTGGTGGCAATGTAAAATGGTGCAGCCACTATGGAAGACAGCTTGTTGGTTCCTCAGAAAGCTAAGTATAGATCTGCTGCTATGATCCAGCAATCCCACTAATAATTATATCCCCAAAATAATTGAAAGCAGAGACTTGAACAGATATTTGCACACTGATGTTCATAGCAGCATTATTCACAATTGCCAGAAAATGGAAGCAATTCAAGTTTCCATTGACCAATGAATGGATAAATGTGGTACATACATACAATGGAATATTATTCACCCACAGAAAGGACTGAAGTCCTGATACATGCAACAATATGTATGAACCTTGAAGACATCATGTTGAGAAAAATAAGCTAGACACCAAAGGACAAATATTGTATGATCTCACTTACTTGAAACCATTAGAATAAGCACACTCAGAGTCAGAATCTAGAATATGTGTTACCAGGAGATGGGGTAGGCATAGGGAATGTATATAGAAGAAGCACTGTCATCACTTTCAGTCCATTGAACACTCTGCATGGAGAGAGGATATTCTTTCAATGCTTTTTAACAACAAAAATTAAAAAAAATTAGGAACAATAATAATAATGGTGAAAACAACAAGCATGATGGCTACAATAATTATAATATTCATAATAAATCGAAGGTGAGGAGATATTTGAATTCAGATGCTTTGAGTGAATTATCCTGGGTGGATACCATGCCTCAGGGCACTTTGGAGGCCCTATTATAATTATTGTAACTACAAAAAAAATATCAGAAAATATGCAACCACACAGGGACAGAAATTATAGTAGAGATTACTTGGAGCAGTAGGGGAGGAGGACTGGGTAATGAGTTAATACATAATAGCTGTAGGATTTCTCATTGGGGAGATGGGTAGCTTCTAGGAATGGAAGGTGGTGAGGGTCCTGCAACATTGTGAAAAGGAGTAATCTCTCTGTGGTATTCTTGGGAGTGGTTTCAATTGGAAAGTTTCAGTTGTAGATATGTTTTCACAATTGGAAAAGACGAATGAGCAAGTAAAGATACAATGATAACTAAATACAATACATGACCCAGACAGGATCTATAAATGCCAAAAGAAAAGTCTGAAAAGGATACTATTGGGACCTATGAAAATTTGAAATACAGATGGTAAGCCTTATATCCCTGTTAATTTGCTGGAAGTTGATAGCTGAACTTAAGGTGCTTGCCTAATTGAATATTTTTGTTTTTAGGAAATGCAGGCAGAGATATACATTCTTCAAAGACAAAGATGTATGCGATCAATACTTAGATGTTCAGGAAATAAATTGCTAAAGAGATAAAACCTGAAAGGGACATATATTGCATGATTTTACTTACATGATGTAGTTAAAATATGCAAATTGATGGACAGAGGATGTAGAGTGCAAGTTACCAGGGGCAGGAGGAGGGGGCATGGGCCATTAGTGTGTAATGGGTAAAGAGTTTCTGTTTAGGGTGATGGGAGGGTTCAATTCATGGATCGAGTTGAGGGTAGTGCAACATTGTGAATGTGATTAATCTTCTTGAATGAAAAAAGAGAGAAGATGTAAATAAAATCAGAAATGAAATGGGTGAAATTATGTCAGACCCCTCAGAAATAAAAAGGATCGTAAGAGGATATTGAGAAAGTGTATGCCAACAAACTAGACAACATAGAAGAAATGGACAAATTCCTAGAAATGCACAAACAACATACCATGATGCTACAATAAATACCAGAACTTAACAAACCAATCACATTTAAAGAGATGAATCAGCCATCAAAAATTTCCCAAGAAAGAAAATTCCAGGACCAGATAACTTCACAGGTGAATTCTACCAAGCATTTAATGAAAAATTAAAACCAGTCCTGTTTAAACTGGTTGATGAGGAGGAAAAATTACAGAACATATGTTATGAACCCAATATCACCCTAATACCACAGTCAGATAAAGACACTATAAGAAAATTATAGACCAATTTCTCAAATGAACATAAATGAAAAAATTCTCAACCACATACTAGGAAATAGAATCTAGCAGCATATCAGAAGACTTATACACTGCGACCAAGTGTGATTTATTTCTGGTAAGGAAGAATGGTTCAATATAAGAAAACCAATTAATGTAATATAACACACTAAAAAAGTGACGGAAAAAATCCTACATGATCATCTCTACTGATGCAGAAAAGGCATCTGACAAAATCCAGCATCCTTTCTTGTAAAATCACTTCAAAAATTAGGAACAGAAGGAAAATTCCTCAGTATGATAAAAGACATATATGAAAAACCCAGAGCCAACATCATACTCAATTGGGAAAGACAGGAACAAGAAAAGGATACCCAGTGTCACCACTGTTGTTCAACATTGTGTTAGACGTTCTAGCGAGAGCAATTAAACATGCACACACACACACAAAAGGCATACAGATAGGAAAAGAGGAAGTAAAACCGTCACTATTGGAGCTGATGTATCTCAAATTGTTCAGAGTCTGCTTCCTATATATGAAATCTTAGGTTCAATCCCTGGTACCTCCTAAACCAAAACAAAAGCCAAACAAACAAAAAGTGCACACAAACAAAAAACAGGCAGTCATGTCCAAGGAGTTATCACCACAAATTAAACAAATATGCCAGTGACTGGATCTCTGAAATGTCTATGACAAAGCTACCTGAACTAAAGTTCAACAAAGTGGCAGGACCCAAGATCAACACACAGAAATCAATAATGCTTCTGTACACTAGTATTGAACACTCTGAGGAGGATATTAAGAGAAAAAAAATCCATTTATAACTGCAACAAAAATACTCAAGTACATATGAATCAATTTAACCAAGAAACTACACGAACTATATTCAGAAAACTATAAAACAATGCTAAAAGAAATCAATGATGACCTAAAGAAATGGAAAGACATTCTGTGTTCATGGATTGGAAGACTAAATATTGTGAAGATGACAATCCTACCCAAACTGATTTATAAATTCAATTCAATACCAATCAAAATTCCAACAGCCTACTTTACAGAAATAGAGAAGGCAATTACCAAATTCATTTGGAAGAGAAAGTGCACCCATATAGCCAAAAACACTGTAAAAAAGAAGAGCAACATGGGAAGAATTTCACTGCTTGACCTTGAAACATATTACAAAGCTACAGTGATCAAAACAGCATGGTATTGGCATAAAGATAGATATATCGAGCAGTGGAATAGAATTGCGAGTCCAGCAACCAACCCTCACCTCTACAGCCAACTGATTTTTGACAAACCTACCAAGTCCAAGTTAACAGGACAAAACAGTCTCTTCAACAAATGGTGCTGGGAGAATTGGATATCCATAACCGAAAGCATAGAAGCAGACCCCGGTCTCTCTCCCAACACAAGAATGAACTCAAAATGGATCAAAGACATAAATATAAAAGCCAGGGTCATTAAAATACTAGAAGAAAATATAGGGAAGCAATTTAAAGATCTTGTGGTAGGTGGTGGTTTCTTGGGCCTTACACTCAAAGTAAACACAACAAAAGAAAAAATAGATAAATGGGACCTCCTCAAAATTAAACACCTTTGCACCTCAAAGGACTTTGTGAAGATGGTGTAAAGGCAGCCAACTCAATGGGAGAAAATACTTGGGAATCACATATCTCATAAGGGTTTAATATCCATGATAAAAAACGAGATGCTACAACTCAACAGTAAACAGGCAAATTACCTGATTTAAAAATGAGCAAAAGCCTTGAGTAGACATTTGTCCAAAGAAGAAATACAAATGGCGAAAAAAAAAAAAAAAAGAAACAATGTTCAATGTTACTAGCAATTAGGGAAATGCAAATCAAAGCTAAAATGATATATCATTTCACACCTATTACAATGGCCATTATTAAAAAAACAGAAAACTACAAGTGTTGTAGAGGATATGGAGAAATACGGACACTTATTCACTGTTGGTGGGAATGTAGAATGGTACAGCCACTGTGGACGACAGGTCAGTGGTTCCTAAGAAAATTAAATATAGATCTACCATGTGACCCGTTAATACTGCCAGTAGGTATATATCCAGAGGAACTGAGAGCAGTGACACAAACAGACTGAGGTGTCCATCAACTGAAGAATGGATAAACAAACTGCAGTATAAACACATGATAGAATATTATGCAGTTGAATGAAGAAATGATGTTGTAAAACATATGAAAAAATTTATGAACCTGGAGGACATTATGTTGAGTGAAGCAAGCCAGACACAAAGAACAAATACAATATGATTGTACTATTATGAACTAAATATATTGTATAATCTTATGGAGTTAATAATTTCAATAGAAGTCATCAGAAAATAGAATGAGGCTAGAGATTGGAAAGCTGAGGGTTAACCAGTATAGAATTGGAAAAAACGATGTGTGTTAATTTTTTTAAATGAATAGAAAAGATGAAAGCCCATTATAGTGTGGGTAACCAGCAGTGTTATCATATGGGTATTACATTAGGTGAATGGGAAAGTCTAAAATAGCCAGAAATAGCAACTGTGTGCAGTAGTGAAAGTGTAGAGAGATTAAGAGGTGATGAATTTCTTTCTGTTTTTTATTATTACTGAAATAATGAAAATGCTCTAATAATGAGCAAAGTAATGAATGCACAACTATGTGATTACACCTAATACCATTGATTGTATACTTTGGATGGATTGTATGCTTTACTAAAATGTATCAATAAAGTTGATTTTTATTAAAAAATTTTACATGTCATTCCATTAAGAATGGCATATATCACTGTATTTCAATTTTACTTCAATTTAAAAGATACAATAAAAGCAATAAGAAAAAGGGAAAAATACATCATGGTAGTTCTGTCCAAATTCCTTTAAGGGTGGTTGCAGGGACTACTTCTTCCACCCAGTTCAGTAGACGAAGCGTCTGAGTATAATAGCCCTGTAGGTGGAACTGTCTGGGTGGTGGTGCAATGAAGCATTCATTATAAATGAATAAAAAATAAATAAATAAATGAATATACACATATACATATATGTATACATATATAAAAGTATATATATATATATCTGCAATTATCTTTTTATGTAATAGTTATCATTTTGAACATATTTAATAGATTTTGTTTGTTTTCCTTTGTTCACCTAGATTTTTTCTGTTTATTCAGTGCATATGCTTGTTCTCCATCATACATACATAATTGGCAAAGTTCATTCTCTAGAAGACAAGACCAGGAAGAGCCAGCACTAATGAGAGTTGTTCACAGATTTGTCAAAATGCATATCCAAGAGAGATAAGCCACTTGAAGGGTTGGAGCAGATATCGGACAAAGCAGAGCCTAACTTATTTCCAGTTCCAAATACCAGAACTAAGGTTTGTAGGGCTGTGTATAATGGGGAAAATGGCCATATCTCTACGGTTCTCCTTCCATGCTTTCAAGTTTACAGATGCAGGAAAATGACCTTGTATAAACCACACATACCCAGCTTCTACCTTGTGTATGAGGGTGAGCACACAGCTTAATCCCACAGTTTTACATCAGGGAAAGACAGACTTTCCAGGAAAATTCCCAAGAACTGGACCTGATTGCAAGATCTGCATGAATCCAAGCATATAGGGAGCAGACCCAGGTAATAAATAGGCTTGCAGTGCTGTGGATTCAACCACTGATCGCATACATGTCCACAAACACAGCACCCTCAGAGGGGAGACCCAGAAGCAGCAGGTCTTGTCATGACCCACTCTGTCACAATCACCTATAAAACAAAAGGATGGTATTTGGTGGGCTAAGTGGTAATGACAGCCTGAAAGAGAAATGAGGCAGGAAGGATAGGGGATGGTTTAGTGTAGGGGCCATTCATGTTCATACTAGATCATTACAGGGAATCTATGAGGACCTCAGTGATGAGGGGACTTTTGAGCAGTGACTAGAGGGGATGAGGGAGAGAATAACATGGGTGTCAGGGAGCAGGAATTCAAGGAAAAGGGAGTGGTGAGTGAGGCAGGGGCATACTTTGCATACTTCAGGAGTGGTAAAGGAGTGGAGTGATGTCAGATGGCTACACAAAGTCAGATCAGGTAGGACTTTGTGGCTGATGTGACATTTTGGCCCTTATTCTGATGAGTGAGAAAGGTATCAGTGTGTTTGACAGGAGAAAGACCTGACTGGTTACTCTGGCACTCAGGTTAGAACTGCATGCAGGGATGAGGGTGGGAGCAGCATGGCTAGGAGGAAATCACAGTAATCCTTTCAATACATGATGGTGGCTTAGGCCAGAGTAGAAAAAAGGTAGTCAGAGAAGTGCTCAAATGTGCACATGGTCTGAAGCCAGAGGAGATGTGATAGAGAAAAAGAGAGATGCCAGGAAAGATGGCAAAGCTCTGGTCTGAACACCTGTCAGGATGTAGTTGTTGCACATGCATAAAGAGGGAGATTCAAAAGATAGAAGGTTTCGGGGACAATTCTAAGCATCTATTATGATCCTTTACACACCCTCATGGAAGTATCATAGAGGCAACTATCTGGTAAAATGAGCTGCAGAGAAAAGTTTGGATGGGTACATAAAATTAGAACTCATGGTAGTGTAAATGGTGTTTAAAGCCAAGATACTGAATGAGATCAGCAAGAAAATGAGATGCTGAGGACAAAAAGTAATGTAAGGAATGAGCCCTGGTACAAAACTAATATAAACCAGCAAAATACACAGAAAAGGCAAAAACTGATTTAAAAATAAACAGAAGAATGTGATGAACCAGAAGCTAAGTGATGGAAGCAAGTCAAAGACAGAGAAACCAACTGATTATTGAACCTGTTCCTTCTCAGTTTGCCCCTTTCCAGGCACAGCAAATGCATCCTCACAGATGTTCAGCACACAGCTTTGTCATGTTTCTTGACTGATATCTGTTTTTCTCCATGACACATCCATGCCATCCAATCTCATATCTTATTTTCAGAGCACTTCCACACCAGGCCCCTTCTCCATTTATTCTCCACTCTGTTTCAAGTGCCTTTCTGTGCATTAACTGGGGTAGGCATCTCTGCATCTGAACATGTTCATTTCATCTTATAACTGTGAGAGCAATGACCTACAGCTGTTAAATCCTCTCATGTTTGATTCCTTCTTGTGGAATTAACCTTGTTAATATTTGCCAAATTGATCTACAGAGCTAATGCACTCTTTCTTAGAACCCTCATTGAATCCTTTGTAGAAATTGTCAACCTGATTCAAAATTCATGGTGGTTCTGTCCAAATTCCTTTAAGGGTGGTGGCAAATAGCCAAAACCACCCTGAAAAGGAACAAAGAAAAAGGACTCACACTTCCCCATTTCAAAGTTGTTACAAAGCAATGATAATCTTGACAGTGTGGTACTAGCACAAGAATGGGCATAGATTTAAAAAAAAATACAATTGAAAGGCAGATATAAAGTGACATGTGTATGTTGAATATGTTAGACAAGGAAGCCAAGACCATTCAATGGAGAAATTATAGTCTAGTCTACTCAACAGTTGGAGCTGGGATAACAGGATAGCCATGTGCAAAGAATGATATTGGACCCATATGTCACACTACATAGAAACATAAACTCAGAATGGATCCAAGATCTAAAGGTAAGACTAAAACAATAAAATTCTTAGAAGAAAGAATAGGGATACTTCTTTATCAGTGTGGGTTTGGCAAAGGATTACTTGATATGACACCAAAACCAGGAGTAACAAAAGAAAAAAATAGATAAGTTAATGATCACAATTTTAATTTTTGTGCTTCAAAGGATACCATCAATAAAGTGAAAAGACAACCCACAGAATAGGACAAAATATTTGCAAACCATATCTGATAAAGGACTTGTATTTAGAAAATACAGACAACAATTGAATGGGCAAAGGATCTGAATAGACATTTCCTAAAAGAAGATTAATGAATGGCCAATAAACATATAAAAATTTGCCCAACTTTATTAATCATTATGGAAACATAGATTAAAAACATAATGCAATACAACTTCACACCCACTAGGATTGCTGAAATCAAACACCAATAATAAAGTGTTGTTTTGGATGTGGAGAAATCAGAACCCACAAACACTGCTGGTGGGAATCTAAAATGATGTGGTCACTTTGGGCAACAAATGGGCAGGTACTCAAATGATTAAACACAAGAGTTATCACATGATCCTACAAATCCACTCCTAGGTATATACTCAAGAAAAATGAAAACATATGTCCATAAAAAAGATTGATGGCATACGTTTATAACAGCATTCCTCATGATAGTCAAAAGTTGGAAATTACCCAAATATCCACCAACTGATGGAAAGATAAACAAATGAGGTATTATATCTGTACAATGGAATTCAGCCTCTAAGAACGAATGAAGTACTGATATATGCTTCAACTTGGATGAACCATGAAAACTTCATACATGGTAAAAAAAAAAACATTTATTTTATGATTCACTTTATATGATAATCCAAAATAGGAAAATCTGTAAGACGCGAGGTTGCTTAGGAGTATGAAGAAATGGGAAGAGAGCATGGTGATAGATAAATGGTGTGGGGTTTCTTTCTTGAGATGATAAAAATGCTCTAAAATTAACTATAGCAAACACATATCTCTAAATATACTTAAAAACATTGATTTCTACATTTTAAATGGGTGAACAGTATGATATGTAAATTGCATCTTAATCTGTTTAAATATCTGTGTGCGGAACTCATCCTGTACTATGCCAGGAATCCATTTCTCAGATTTTGTACTGTTTTTCTTTTCTTGTTTCTTAATAAACTCTTTACTTCTTTGCCTACCCTAAAATAATCTGTGTGAGCATCGTATATCTGGTCATTATTTTTAAGATAAAATATCAGAATCCTGATCAACAATCGGAAAAAAACTAAAAAACTGGAATGGATCAAAATTCAAAGTTTATATGCTTGAAAAGGCTATGTTAAGACAATAAAAAGACAAGCCACTGATAGATACAAATATTTTGAAATCTCATATCTAATAAAAGATTTATATATAAAATAAAGTGCCCCAAAATTTCATAAAAAAAGAAAATGACAGCCTCAGGGGAAAAATGGGCAAGAGATTTGAATAGACACATTTTACAGGAATATAAGGCATTAGAAAATAAACACATTAAGTGATATATAACATCATTAGTCTTCAGTTAATGCAAATTGTACAATGAGGACAACCAGCAAGATGGCTGCAGCGTGAAGAGCTCCAAGAGTCAGCTCCTGCTATGGGGCTGTTGGTGATGCCCAGAGCTATCTAGAGCACTTGTCTGGGGACTCCAGGAGACCAGAAGTGCATCCTGCAACATCCTTAAAAAAAAATGGAAGGAAGAGACTGCACATCTTCATAGAAGATTCATAAGTAGAGCCCTCCACACCATGGAGGCCAGTGTCCATCCTCCACTGGAGGCACAAGCCACCTCGGGAGCTGTTCTGCTGCTGGAATTGAAATCTTCACTTCCCAAAATGGGGGAGGAAGAGACGATTGGGCACCAACTTCAGCCACTGATTAGTAAATTTGGCGGGCTAAAGTATAATCTTGAAAAGAACTAAAGTTTAAACCTGTCCAAGTCAGAAAAGGCAGGTAGCTGCCATCTTAAAAATGAACCTGACATGAGGGGAAGTGGGGCTGACTGAAAATCACAATGCTACAAGGGACCGGCTTATTTCCAACTAGATCAGATTGCCACTCTACCTCAAGACCCAAGCACACCTCGGGCAGGGAGGAAGCTGGGGGGAGCTACACCAGCATTTCTGGGAAATTACAGGCCATGCCATGGAGGCCAGTGATCATCCTGATTTGACAGCACAAGCCGTCCCAGGAGCTATTCTGTGGCAGGAATTGGAAGCCTCATTTCCCAAAAACAGTATTGGAAGAGATGGCTGGCCACTGATTTCAGCTATTAATTAGCAAATTCAGTGGGCTAAAGTACAACCCTAAGAACAGCTAAAGTTTGAGCCTGTCCAAGTCATAAGGAGACTGGTAGCCACCATTTTAACTCCACCCACAGCATGTCGGGAAATTGGGCTAACTGAAAATCAGGGACAGTAGAGAACGGTTTCTTTCATCCAGATTGGGCTGCATCCATAGCCTAGGCTTCAGCTCCAACTCTAGCGGGAAGGAAGCTGATGGGCCCTGCACCAGTCTGTCTAGGTAACTGCAGGTGCATTTAGCTGGCACAGACTGAATAATCAGAAGTATACCAGGGCAACTGTGGAAGTCTACCAGGACCTGCACTGCATAGATTGCTGCCCACACCTGCAGCTCCATCCCTACCCCAGGTAGGGGAGAAAGCAGTGTGAAGCTTCATCAGTATCTCTGGGCAACTACAGTCTAGGCCTTCATGAGTTGGATTATTCCACACAGCTGTGGCTCTGTTGCTATCCCTGGCAAAGGAGAAAGTGCAGAGAAGCTTCACTGTTCCTTGGGGTAATGAGGGTAGCTGGAGCCTCCACAGCTTATAGCATGAACTCCATCCTTGGCTCCTACTACACAACCAGCAAAGAGGAAGGGCATGAAGCCCTAAACTGAAGAGAAAAACGGCATCCAGAATAAATACTCCAGTAAGCCAGATGCCAAGACATCAACAAAAAATTACAATCCACACCAAAAAACAGGAAGATATGGCCCAGTTAAAGGAACAAGATAAGCCTTCAGATGACATAAAGGAGTTGAGACAACTAATCTTAGCTGTTCAAACAAATCTCCTTAATAAATTCAAGAGATGTCTGAAGAAATTAAGGAAATTAAGAAGACATTGGCTGAGCACAAAGAAGAATTTGAAAGTATACATAGAAAAATAGCAGATCTTATGGAAATGAAAGGTGCAATAAATGAAATTAAAAATACACTGGAATCATATAATACCAGATTTGAGGATGCAGAAGAAAGGGTTGGTGAGGTTGAAGAAATGGCCTCTGAATGTGATCATACAAAAGAACAGATGAAGAAAAGATTGGAAAAATTTGAGCAAGGTCTCAGGGAACTAAAGGACAGCAAGACACATGCAAACATACATGTCATGGGTGCCCCAGAAGGAGAAAAGAAGGGGAAAAGGGCAGAAGGAATATTTGAAGAAATAATGGTAGAAAATTTCCCAATCCATTTGAAGGACATAGATATCCATGTCCAACAAGCACAACGTACTCCCATCTGAAAAAATCAGAATAGACCAACTCCAAGACACATACTAATGAGAATGTCAAATGCCAAAGACAGAGAGAATTCTAAAACCAGCAAGAGAAAAGCAATGCATAATGTATAAGAGATACCCAATAAAATTAAGTGCTGATTTCTCACCAGAAACCATGGAGGCAAAAAGACAGTAGTATGATATATTTAAGATACTGCAATAGGAAAAGTTCCTGCCAGAATCTTATAACTGGCAAGATAGTCTTTCAAAAATGAGGGTGAGTTTAGAATATTCACAGATAAACAGAAAATGATAGAGATTGTAACCGAGACCTGCTTTGCAAGAAATACTAAAGGGTGTGCTACAGCCTGAAAAGAAAAGACAGGAGAGAGAGACCTGGAAGAGAATCTAGAAATAAAGATTATAACAATAAAAGTAACTGAAAGTGTCAAAAGAGTGGCAAAAATAAAATATGACACATGAAACCCAAATAAATAT